>PVJI01027792.1:0-17258 GCA_004026765.1 Micronycteris hirsuta
TGATCCCTAATTTAAAAGTTTGTTAGCCTCATGTAAGCCTTTCTGAACATTATGGGATAAGAAAGGACAAAGGGCTTACCCCTTCAGAGACCACTTTCAGCTGCAGTAGTGAGTGACAGTGTTCAGAAGTGTCCTGGGTAGGGTCTTGGCTGTACCAGCCCTCTCTCACTTCCTGCCTGACCTTCCCTGTTCTCTGTCCTCCTCATTTAAAGTGTGAGTTGCCTGATGTAGTCTAGTAAGTCCCTTTGCGTTTATATTAAAGAATTAATGGGACTTGCCAACTTAGACTCAAGGAGCAACAACTCAGGACAGAATTAAAGTAGATTCTTGCAGATTAAAGTAGATAAAGCCTGGAGCCTTCAGAGACAGGGTGGAAAATTTGGAGGAAGGGAGACTAAGGTGGAAGGGGAAGTCCGAGAGTTCCATTCAAGGGGAACTTGCGAGAACTAGAAGAAGACTTTAGAACAGTTTAAAAACGTTCTTTTGTACCCTCTTCCATATATCCGATGGCTTGGGACGGGCCCTCTGGTGATGGATGGGCTGAGCACTCACGACCAGCATTCGCTGCAGGACAAAGAACTGGCTTTAGGTTTCCTCCTGTCGTTCTCACAGCAGCCCCGGAGGAAGCCGGGTTAGCACCACTCAGGGCACGAGAGGCCTTTCTCCCCCAGCCTCTCTCCATCTGACTGCTTCCCGGTGTCGAGAACCTTGGGCCAGAAGAGAGGGGCAGGTACAGGGCTGGAGGAATGTTATTTCTAACTGGAAGAGTAGTCACCCCAATGACTACTTGGGGTGACTGTGCTTCCACCCCAGAGAAGTCTATCACAGAAGGACAGGAGGAGGCACTACCTACAGAAACTTCATTGAGAGGCTGGTGAATTTTCTTAATTCCCTTTCCCTCTGTGCCAACTGCGGCGCTGTGCTCTGGGGCATCAGAAGTGAATAGCGACATCCCTGCCCTTGTGGGTCTAGAGATCAGACGTACTGCACTAGGAGACCCTAGGATCTATGTGTCTCCCCATTGATGTAATTCAGAACCAAAACTGACTCAGAGGGAAATATTTCAGTCCCTTCACGCTTTTACACTCATCATCTGTTGTCCACTGACCTGGCCATGATTTTGTCTGAGACCTGAAACTCTCTGCAGTTTCAGTCTTTCATCTGCGGTTGCTCACCCTTACTTTTCCTCCATCATTTTACTGACTCGCTCAGCTGTGCTTACATTACTCAATTGTATTTACATTGCTGTAGCTTTTTCTGTCCTTGTTTGCCACGGAACCAGCCTGTGAAAATGCAACTGCAGCAGAGAAGGGAGCAGGTCATTGTTCCCTCCAGCAATGTTCCCCATTGATACCCAGTGCAAGGGAGGACTCATTTAAATGAAATAAAAATATAAAATGTATCAGGATTGTGTCAGATATATAGGAGGCACTCAATATATGCCTAACATCATTAGAAATCTCTATCTTTCAAGTTGACAGTTACTGGAAGAGGTCCGTTATTCAGAAATCCTTAACTCTCATGATCAAATAGCTCTCTGAATACAGCAGATGAGGCTTGGCCCACCTGCTTCCTGGTGCTGTTGGTTTCTCCGCTTTGCATTTCCGTTCTCACCTTCAAACAGGTCTTATCTGCTCTTCACTCATCACCCTGCCCTTACCTTGAACTGTCAATGGGGGCAGAGGAATGTGTATTTCCTGTTAAATTTTAACCACGCATTGAGAACAATGTAAGACCATTTATCCATTCAACAAATATTATGAGTACATTGTGTGTTGGGAGCTATGTTGGTGCTGGGGGCATGGGGATAAATAAATCATAGCTCCTGCTGTTCAGAAATGCCCATGTGTAAACAAAGTAGAGTATGTTAACTACATGCAAGCATGAACAGAGTGTTCCTTTGCATTATGACAATTGTTCTAAACACTCCTATTCAAATGAAACCATCCTACTCCCAAAAAGGAACCAGCAACAGCTCCCTATTTTTATCAGAATCAAAACAAGTGTGCATGGCATTTATGGCAGTTTAGAGAATTGTTAAACAACTATTAACTCACGCCACTCACCAGCTTCTATGGGAAAGAGGTTTTTTTTCCCCCATTCAATGGGCGTGGCCACATGACCTGCTTTGATAGAGGTGACTATTTAATTTCCAAGCTGAGGCTTTGAGAAGCATCATGTGCTTTGTTTGCTCCTCTGAGAGCTTCCAACCTCCTCCATGAAACAAAAACAAAAACAAAACATGCCCCCAATAGATGCTACCCTGGGTCCTGGGCCCATAGTGAGATGTGTGGAATAAACCTGAACTTGCCCTTCAGCCTGAAGCAGAGCCACTGTAGCCAGCTCAAGATGCACATGCAGGAAATCAATGCTTACTTTTTCATGTGCTGAGATTCTGTGGTTATTTCTGACATGGCAAAAAGCTGAGTAATACTGTCTTCAGGACCCCTTACTCATTATGATGTCACCTGTCCTTTCTATAGCCTTGTCTTCCTCCAGCCACACCAAACCACTCCCCTGTTCCCAAGCCCACTGCGTGAGGAGTTCCCTCTGCCTGGACTTGTCTTCTTCATCTACTCATCACTCAAAGCCAGGATCAAATTTCACCTTTTTTCTGACATGCTTCTTCATCCAACTTCCCCACACCCCAAAAATATAAATAAGTAAAGATGATCATAATAACAACACTAATAATAACTTATTAATTCATTCAGTGGGTATTTGTTGGGTACTGACTTCACATCAGATTTATGTTCTCCTCCCTCCGTGTGCTCCACAAGCTCTTTACCCAAATCCACCTAAGGCCCTGGGAATATGACATCGCAATTGGCTGTTTAAGAGGCCTGCTGCCCCACGAGCTATTGACTCTTCCAGGGCAGCGGCTGTCTTTTCATCTCTGTGTCTGGGTGGGAGGACAAGCACAAAGTAAATGTCAGTTGAGTTCAGTCTCCCTATGAACAGCAGTTAACAGCATACAAAACCAGTTCCCTGGTTGGGACCCACAGCTGGGGCTGATGCTGCTCCCACCTGCAGGCCTGGCCCTGCCCCAGCTCCAAACGCAATCTGACCGAGGCAGGAAGTCCTGAAGCATCTTCAGAACCTAGTCCAATGGGGCTTAGTGTTGATTTACCCTGTTTATTGCCTCACGTGTGAGTCATTTTCCCCTACACTGAGTTCAGGATTCCACTGTTTTTCCTGAGTTGAGTCACCTCTCCATTGGCCTGACCCGGGAGCTGGGCTGTGTTACCATCGGGCTTCTGGGCTGCCTCCCTCACCGCCTCCCCCCGCTAGTTAAGGTACCTCCACAGAACTCAGGTTTGAAGCTGGGGCTTCTTGCTAGTTACTGCTGATACACGGCTGACCTGTTTGGTCCCAAGTTCTGGTGGCTTCTCCAGTCACTATGTAGGGGAGGTCCAGTTTTGTTTCTGCCAGCTGCTGCCTGGTAGCTGGGGTTCTGCTCCCGGGCCCCAGCTGTTCTCTAGGTCCTGCTCCCAGACGCCAGACACCTCCGACTTTGACAAATGGACTATAAAATCCCCACTAGCATTTGGTGACTGCAGCTACCACAAAACACTCTGCTTTTTGAAGGTGGGGTTCCACTCCAGAATATAGATAGGGCCTGTCTTGTGCATGCCTCTGAAAAAATATTGAGTGAATAAATGAAAGGATAAATGCCCAGCCTCAGGGTTCACCTTCCGTAGGATAAGGGAACTAGCGTGAACATAGCATTGGAGACTGCAGATTGAAATCTCATTTTTGTCCTTCTTATTGTCCCTCCATCTAATCTGCTTCTCTTGCTGATTGCAGCCATCCTCATATTGGCCTAAGCCCTCCTTCTTCATCACGCCACGCCAACCTCCCACTATTTTCCTGCCTCCCCTATTTTTAGCCAGTCCCCTTTGGCACAAGGCTTGTGTGCATGGATCTGCCAATGGTGAGGCACGCTTCCACCTGGTGAGTTCTGGGATCCTCGTCTTTAGTTCCTGCCCTCATTGGAAGTCCCTGGTAAGACACACCAGCCACTTGTACTGTGTCTCCAGGACTCAACTCTGTCAGGACTGGAAAGGGCTGTAGCATTGGGCACTTGGCCTATTCTGACAGGCAGAGCATCTGCCTTTAGTCACTGTATCCAATTCAGCTGCACCCCCTACCTCTTCCCAAACCACCAGACTATGATTGATGGTTGAGGGGAAGGGACAGAGTGAGATGTTGACGAAACCAGCACTTCCCCTTTGCCCTCGAATGCCCTGCTAGCAGCCCTGCCTCACTGCTAAATTCTGAGGTAGGTCAGAGAGGGAGAAAGCACAGAAACCCTGCCCCTCCTGGGGTTGCAGATCTCTGTTCTTATAAGACTTTGAAGCAAAATGTTTCTGGTAAGAACCCTCAATATAAGACTATAAGATCCTACCCACCCCGCCATCCAGAGAAGGTGAGAGCGGTCTGAGACCACCCAGGCAGGAGGTAGGCTAGACCTTTAGATCTGGGACCTGCGAGGGCTTCAGAGGGACACCAAGGGGTATACAGCAGAGGGAGCATTTCTCCTCTGCTCAAGAAACAGCTCTGGCTTTCCTAGTCACACCCAGATCCAGCCTGCTTCTGAGGACCCCCAGCTCAGGAGCCTGGGGCTGGCAGGAAGTCCCAAGGTAGCAAGGGTGTGGAAGAAGAGAGCGCAGCGTGGACAATGTTGACTCACACAATCTCAAAATCTTGGGCACTGAAAGGGCCAGAAACACATTGCAATCCAGCCCATCCTCTACAACACCTCTCATAAGGGGCCATCCTATTTTAAAATACCTCAGGCAACAGAGAGCTCACTACCTCACAAGGCTACACACAGCATCTTCATATATTATATTCTCCTACAAATGGAGCTGAAACCTGCCACTATCTTTCTGCTCTTTCATCTGAGCTTCCAAGTCTTCAGTTTTGGAAACGTCAGAGTACCCCCTCCTTCCCCAGGTAGTCTAATAATCCCCCAGTTTACTACGCTTGTCTAAAGCAGCCAGAATTCTATTTCTCTTTAAATGGCCCTTTCAGGCTGAGAATAGTGCCTGATAAAGAAGATAATGTTGTGAGTTAGGTCATTGAAACACCCCGATGCCTTCAAGGGGTTTATGCCCCCGCTCTAAAAAGAAGCATCACCCCAGGCTCAGTTGGCAGGTTCCCTTCAACCCTGGGTCAGTGCAGGGCCTGTGAGAGCTGAGGGCAGCCCCCAGCCCACGATGTGCCTATGTCCCCCTCTCCAGGACTGTGCACACACTCCTCATCTCTAGCACGCCTTTGCCACTGGGGCTGCCTTTTTTTACATGCACATTTCACATAAAATCCTTCAAATGAAAACAGGTACTTTTCATTTTCCTCCCATAAACAGACACTTTCCAAATATTTAGACATCTGTATATAATGCCCTTAAACTGTTTGTTCTGAAGCATAAATAGGTATCTCCGTGTTTGAGTTAGTGTCTGATATGTTTCTCATTTAAGGAGAAAACATAAAAAATAATTGGAATAACTACAGCCAGGAACAATGCTTACACAGCATGTCAGTGTCTTTTATTGTGTCTTAAAGTAAAAGCCTCAATTGTCCGAGTCTTTTCCTCCCCGTCAGACAGAACCACATGGTGTACTTTTAACCATTCACAGGACTCGGTGCCTCAGGGGCAGGGGTGCCAGCAAAAGACCCCCTTTTTAGGGCCTGATATGCTAACTAGTTGCACTCACAATGCTTAGGGACAGCATATGGACTTCTCATTCTGCATCCTTATTTTTCACTGAACGGAACAAATTCCCATTTACTCCCAAGGAGGTAAACTCCCACCCCTCCCCCAGCCCCTAATTGCTCTCCAAGGAGCAGAAGAAATGGGGGAACAGGGCGTCAGCATGTGTAGGTCTACCCTTCTGAGTTCTCTCAACTTGGAGTCTACTTGGGGGTCTGGGATTGTCCGTCCACCTTTACCCAGAACTGGGTGTGGGAAGTTCAGGTTTTTTTTGGGGGGTGGGGAGAAATTAGGGTGCCAGTTTGGATAGAGATCCAAGCTATTTTCTCCAATCAGCTTTACGTTCATTTTTTTATCTCCATCTTTCTAACTCTAGTGGCTTCCTTAGATGGTCCCACCTACACTATGAAGGGAGGTGGGAGTAGTATTACCCCCGGAGTCTTATTCCCAATTAGGATATTCCCAATCCCTGAAGTTCCCCTCTGACCGTAGATAAAATGTTACGGTTTTTACTGCACCCTTAAAATGGGGCTCACACAAGGGCATCATGAATGAATCGGTGTTCCAGGACCCAACTCAACCCTCCAGGGTCTGTCTTCAATAGTCCTGCCAAACTGCTGCCTGGTCTCGCTCGGACCTCCTGGTGACGGGTCTCTTGGGGGGTCACCCCCTCCATGGTTGATGCTGACTGCTCCGACTGCTGGATATGTGGAGAGGGTGTCTGTAGCAGATAATTAAGGTCAGATGAGGTTTTGAGGGTGAGTCTCTCCTGATGGGATTAGTGCCCTCATAAATAGAGATACCAGAGAAGTTGCTCTCTCCGAGTTTTCACAAGAGAAGGTCGTGTGAGCACACAGTGAGGCGATGTCACCTCAAAGCCAAGAGAAGGGACCTCAGAACAAAACCTCCCTGACTGGCACCTGCATCTTGAATCTCTGAGCCTCTGGAACTGTGAGACATAGATTTCTGTTGTGAAAGCCACCCCGTCTAGGGTATTTTGTTCTGGGAACTTGAGCAGATTAAGACAGACCCTCTTCATTCATTCTTTCACTTATCAAACATATAATGCAACCCTAGTTATGTAAAATACTCTGCCGGGTAATTGAGATTAAAATAAAAATGAGGAAGTTTCCATTTCTGCAGAGTCAGTTTGGAAAACAGACAAAAAGCCAGTAATTTTAGCGTAAAGTATACTTCAGTGTAAAGCCTACTGTGACAGAGACAGCGAGGACCCGGCAGACGGGTCTGTTTGCATCCGAGGCAAGGCCAGCATCTGTGTCCACAGAGGGCGAGGGCAAACCATGCAATATTGCTTCCAGGGTGGGTCTGATCTCTTCCAGAAGGTGGGGAGCAGGACAGACCATTCCCACAAAGCAGTATGGGCTCGGAGCCCCCAAGCCTGGAGTAGCGCCCAGAATCCCATGAGAGTCCGGACATTTGCAGAGTCAGGGAGCGGGGCCTTTCTGTCTGACTCGGGAGCAGCTGTGGGACAGGCAGTGGTGCCCACGCCTCACGCGCCCCCTGACATCTGTCTCTACTCAGCAGCCAGAAGGATCCTTTTAAAGCATTAGATCATGTCACTCCGAGGAAATGTCAAAGTACTTAGTGGCCATTGACGATGATATGATCTTGCCTTCATCACCTTTCTGATTGTTCTCTTAGTCTCTGGGTCACCCACTCCTCTCAGCCACAGTGGCCTCCTTACCGAAACACCCCGGGTATGCCCCTCCCTAGGGCCTCATCATGGGCTGCCCCCTGTGCTGGGGACACTTTTTCCCCCCTCTCCCCACGTATCTGTGTGATGTACACCCTCTCTTCTTTAAAGACTCTGCTATAATGTCACCTTCTCAATGAGCTCTTCCTGACAGTGCCTTTAAATACAGAACATTCTCACACCAACCCCCTTACTCATGGCTCTATTTTTGTTTTCTCTGAATAGTTTTCATTTTCTAAAATACTTTATTAGTTTATTATATCTATATGTATTGTTGCCCCTTTCCACCCTACCCTACATGTACACACACAGGAATATAAAGCTCCTGGGTGTAGAGACTTTCATCTGTTTTACTTACTGATATACTTGTATTTCAGTGATCTAGAGCTGTGCCTGCCACAGAGCCAGTGCTTGTGATGGACTGAATTGTGTTCCCTCCAAATCCATGTTGAAGCCCTAACTGCCAATGAGATGGTGTGTGGGCATGGGGCCTTTGAAAGCTAATTGTTTTTGTTTTTAAGATTTTATTATTTATTTTTAGAGAGAGGGGAAGGGAGGGCAAAGAGGGAGAGAAACCTTGATGTGCAAGAGATACATGGATCAGTTCCCTCTCTCATGTCCCCAAGTTGGGACCTGGCCTGCAACCCAGCATGTGCCCTGACTGGGAATCGAACCCAGTGACCTTTTGGTTCTCAGGCTGGCACCCCATCCACTGAGCCACACGAGCCAGAGTAAAAGCTAATTGGATCTAAGTAAGTTCATGATGGGGGTCCTCATGATAGTAGGGGTGCCCTTATAAGTCATGACCAGAGAGCTTCTCTCTCTCTTTTTCTCTCCCCCCTCCCTCTTTCCCTCCCATATAAGGGCACAGTAAAAAGGGAGTCATCTGAGAGCCAAGAAGAGCCTCCTCACCAGGGACTGAATTGGCTATCACATTGATCTTGGAATGAGTTTCATTATCACAGACCTAACATCTTATCTTCCTGAGAGGAACCCTGGGCTCTGCTTTCCCATAACCTTATACATTTACTTTAACCCCAAGGGGTATTTGTTGTAGGCTGAGTTTCCAAGACTCTGAGACAGAGTCTAGTGCACAGGATGTTTATTAAGGAGTGCCCTTGGGTTCAACAGTTAGGAAAGGGAGGGGAAGAAGGTAGGAGAGGACAGAGGGAGAAGTCTAGCTGTGATGCAGGCCCAATGACAGCCCCACCCAACCCCTTGGGGACTGTGGCATTGTAAATAGAATGGGCCTTCAGAGTTGTCCTGGGTGGGCCGACCCCGCCAGGCCTTTACAGCCCCGAACTGATCAGTCACTGAACGTGGGCTCAGTGGGAAGCGGATCTCTGCAGCTGGGGCAAACCCTCAGGGCAAACCCTGAAGGGACCAACAACTGAAGGCCCATCTGCCTACCGCACTCCCAGCAATGAGGCAACGAGTTCTTCACTGAAGAGGGAGCTGGTGGCCACATCACAGCATCCACACTGTGCTCTCCAGCTGGCCTTCAGCATCAATCTTTCATTCAGTATATTCATTACCCAAACCCACCTTTGACCCTAGATTTTGGCCATGACTCAACAACTGTCCAGTTATTCCTGATCCCTCCCCTTGGGAAAGAGGACAGAATCACTGTGTCCCAGCTCCTTGGGTGACATGATGCTCTTAATGGGATGGTCACTTCAGAACCAAATGCTAGTACCTGTTGGACTTTGGTCATCACTTGCTGCTTAGAAATCATAGTTTTGTTTACCAGCTGGGACCTTCTTGGACATTGACCCTAGCTAGGATAAAGCTTAATTTTTATAACCATGGACTATACATGGGGTCATCTCTCAGGTCGCCAAGCCTGCACAGCCAACTCAAATTTTTCAAATATTTTCTCTGTTTAATGGGGCCAATTCTGGGTTCATTGCATCCTCGCCATTTTTTACAAAATAATAATAACAATATCAATACCTCTCATCTCAGTGATACCTTAGAATATATAAAAGTGCTATACCACCCATGTAGAGCAACCGTGGGGGCGAGCATCACTTCTGTTTCTCCTCTGTGTCTGAAGTTCAAGGTGACACAGTGACTGGGCACAGCCCCACAAGTGGAGTTGGGGTGAGAGCTCAAGGGCTTTGACTCTCAATTCTCATGCCCTGCTGACTCCCTGCTGCCATGGTTGGCTCAGCTGTGTATCCTTTATGATCTCCCCTCTACTGTCCTTTGGGAGGAAGGGAAATGAGCCCTTCCTCCCAGCCTAGCAGCACGCTGAAGCTCTTCTGAAGGTGCCTGAATTAAATAAAAAGACAGATTATTTTTAAAGTTCAGCAGACAGGGGTTAAGAGTGAGTATTTCAATGGTCCATTACAATCAAGAGAGAAGCCCATAGAAGGCCTTGTTTTATCCAAAGGAAAGACTCCACGGTTGTAAGCTGGGAGGGGATGGACCCTAGCCCACAGAGCCTCCACGTCTGCCATGGAGGGGAGTAAGTCTATCAAGATATGATTTGCTTGGGGAGGAAAGGTAGCCGATCTCTCAAAGGAGAAAGGCCAGGAGCCTGTTACTCAATGGGCTTTTACTGGGTCCAATTTGCACAGGAATACAGGTAAAGTTCATCAATCATTGTCAGGCAGTAATGATCAAATAATAGATAACATACAAAGAACTATGAGGGCTTATTCTGAATCAGAGTCAGTTAGCTAAAGGGCCATAAAACTTTGGGAAACAAACTCATTTCATGCTTGGACCCTTATCATAAAATTGAGGACATTCTTAGCAAAGCAGGTTTCACAGGATTTTATGCATTCTTTTTTAGGCCTGATTGCCCTGGGGAACCGCCCTTTCCTGCCCAGGGCCGCACCGCCCTCCAGCATTGTTTCATGCTTAAGTCATGCAGGGGAAATAAGGCAGCCAAGAGATTAGGAGACTTCTTGCAGACAGAAAGAGGATTCAGGCTATGTCAAAGCCGAGGGGCAAGGGTCTATCACCTCCTTTTTCTATAGCCCCCCAAGTTCTTTCTTGAGGACCCCTTCACAACCATGCCTGTCTTAGGTCGCCCCTCCCTTGAGGAATCTTACCCATCATTGGCTAACCAGTCATCTGCCTGAGGCCAAGCAGGGTGATGTAAAAGGGGGAAGAGGCAGCGCCCCTACCAGGAAGATAAGCTTTGTCTCCTTAGTGGCTTATGGTCCCAAAGTCTCTTTACTCGGCCTTAGCCTTGAGGGGTTCAGCTTCTGAAACCAGGCAGGGTGGTTCCCAACAGTTAGACTTTTGAAACAGGCTAGCAGGCCCCTCCAGATGCTTCCAGTAGATGACCAAGCACGACAGGCAGCGGTGTGATGTGATGGGGGTAAAAGGGTTGTCTACTAAGTCAGACTTAAATTCAGACTCCATCACCTCTTCTTATTAAGGCTTTGTGACTTCTCTAAACCACGGTTACCTCATCTATTCTATGAGGTTAATATTTCTTACCTCATAAGTCTTTCTACTCATTCAGATAATGTGCAAAGCACTGAGCCCAGTGCCTCGTTGCAGTATTCAGTTGTTGCTCAGAAAATGGAAGTTCCCTCTCTTCTTCCTTTAGCTGCCCTCCTCCAGCCCTGGCTGGGAGAGGTGATGTGAGTGAGTTTAAATGGGAAGGAAGGAAGAGCAAAGCATGGTAAGACGTCATGTGGAAAGAGCTTGGTGTCAGCTGTGGAAGGGATAGCAAAGTCGGGGTAGCTGTGTGTGTTGTGGGCAAAAAGGAGGGTGGCACAAACTGATGTGAGTCATTGGGCAGGTACTAGGTCCCATGGAGACCTGTGCATGCCAGAGCATGGTGCTGGTTCTCAGTGCAAGGAGAAGCCATTGGAGGGTTGGGAATAGGGGAATGATGACTTAATTACCTCTCTAAATGCCTTATCTTTAAACACAGTTATATGCAGTTACAGGCCTTTGCTGAGGTCCGGGGTGGGAGGACACAATTTATATTTTGTATCTAGCATCAGGGTTAGAATCTATCATATATGAGGGGTTTTTTTGGGGGGGAGGCACTATTCATTCCCTATTAGTTATTTAGTTAGCTTAGCTAGTTAGTCAATCATTCAGTCATTTTGTAGATTGAATAATAAAGCAAAAATAAACTAAGTTTCTAATTCCTCCATATCACACCATGTAGTATTGGGTCCACATCAGGAATTCACTATCAGTTTGTTATAGATTCAGATGTTTGGCATGGTCATGTAAACAAACATTTAAAGAAAAGCTCCTCTTTTGGTCTCTGTCCTTTGGTGCCACATCCACCATGACTGTGTTATGAGACCACGATGGACTTTTATCCATATGAGTTTAGAGCACACACAAAATCAAAAGCTGGGTCAGAACATCTTACCTACTCTAAGAGGCTCCCGCATGGCCCCTGTGGCCGGGAGCCTGCAGACACTGCTGGAACGGCACTAGGGGTGGAATCCATCCTCTCAGTGGGCAGGCGTTCCATGCTGTGCTGAGCATGTAAGCAGCAGGGCCAGCAAAGTCAGGTGCCCAGGATCCAGGGCGGGAAAACTGCTTGAGTAAAAGGATTGGGGTTGGGGGATTCTTCAGGTCTATAAAGAGAGCAGCATCACTCATCTCCAGCTGATTTCCTCTTTGTAGAGACATGGGGGCCAGTATGACCAGATTTCCCCAATTTTCCACAGGACTCAGAAATCAGGCTTATAATATGGAATCTTCTGAACCTAAGAATCTGATAGCTAATTCAAACTAAACACAAGAACAAATAAGCAAATGAACAAAATAATGCACAGGCCGACAAAGAATATTGGTAGCTTAGATATTGCTAGGGGTCACCATTCAGAGACCTCAGCTCAGAGCCACTGCCAGACTCTATGATTTGCTTCTGTACAAATTAGAAAAAGCACTCCCTTGAGGCCAATGCAACCCTGGAGGTGCAGTTTGAGGAGCAGAGTAAGGCCTAGGTTTCAATCCTCACTCATCCCCTCAGCTGGAACCCTTGAGCAATACACAAAGTACCCAACTATGTGCAGTTATAGACCTCTCTTTTAACTATGATATTGAACCTAATCACCTTACAGTCCACATCCATTGGTCCTGACTCCCACCAGTTACAAAACCCCACAGTGCCCTTGACTGTCTCATTTTTATCTTTTCTTTTACCAATCACATTTAAAATTACTCATTCAATGTTTGTCTGTCCAACTTAATTATAAGCTCCAGGAGGTCAGGAGATCGTTTGTTCCCCAGGCTATCAGCCGTGATAAGCACAAAGTCTGGCACAAAGCAGACATCCAATAAATGTTCCTTTAGTAACAGAGGGTATAAAAAACAGAACGAGTCAGCTCCCTCTTTCAGATGTGAGTGAATCAAGCATGAAGGCAGTTGTTATAGCTCCTTCATCACCTCGACACTAAATACGTTCAGTTCTTTCAGCTATTCCTCATAGGGCCTGGGTTCCAGACTCCTCATCATCTTGGTTAGTTTCGTCAGGACTCAGTTTAGCTTATCAGAAATATTTTGAACATGTGGTTTCAACACTTAATACTAGTGACCAAAGAAATAGCAACTGGGTTTACTCTCCCACTTTTCACCTGATGACTTCATTCAATCCACAACACAGCCTTCAAGGTGGGGATCAGAGAAATGATGGCTTCTGGAAGTGAGGTGACTTGTCTAATCAAAGTCCCATTGCTTATGAGCAGAGGGACTAGGATTCAAACTTAAATGGTTTTGACTTCCCAAAGCCATGCTCTTTCTACAATGCCAGGCCTTTCTGTTCCTTGGAATTATATTTAACCACTAAGTCAGGGACTGTCTTGGGTCCAAATATCTCAAGCATGATTGAGCTGAGATTTTCCAGGCTGGAAGGGTCTGGATCGGTGGGTGAGCCCATGGAGAGCAGTGTGACAGTCCACTCCATCGAAAGCCATGCCTCCGCCTCGCAGAGGCAAGGATGTCTTGGGCCAGGACAGCTGAGAGGATGTTTACAGGAAGAAAACCTGGCGGAGATGAAACCCTGCGCACCCACACACCCTCGGTTCCAGACTGCTGTTTATGGCCAGAGCAGCAAAAAGCCAAACAGAAACTTTTTTTTCCTCTTCTTTTTCCTGGTAATAGCTTTTGGGATTTATCTTAGGACAAAGAAAAAAGGTTGTTGACCCCCCTTCCCAATCCTCCTCCAAAAGCAACACAGCCCAAAAATCGCAAGTGGAAAAGAGGGCGATGAAGTCCAAACTTCTCAACGTTTCACTTCAGCCTCGTTTCCAGCTCTGGGTCTTTGGGAGCTGTCAATGACTAGATGAAGTATTGGAGTTTTGGGGGGATTGTTGTCATTCTGTCTCGTTATGAAGGACATTTCCAGACAGCTGGGATAACGGAGCGAGTCAGATTATTGTATAGTCCAGACATCTTTGAACAAGGTCTCAAAACCTCAGCTGGAAAGAAATTAATGTTTGCAGAGCCAGGGAGCATATTTTCTGTTGTTCTCAACCTTATTTTTATCTTTAAAAAATTTACAAAGACAAGCACATTAAGAAGAATTGGAGAAAATTTTTATGGAAGCAAAGAAAACAAGCTTTACTTCTAGTTCCATCTTCCTGACCCAACTATTCTGCATTTGTGTGTGTTTTCTGCCCATCATTTTTCTCTTCTTCATGTAACCAGGTTACGATCACAGTGTTCACATAATGCTTGTTTAAGTCTACACATTTTCAATTATCATTATATTATAAACTTTAAAAAATTAGACTCTATTATCATTCAGAGCTGCATAATATAGCTTAATTGTTCCTTGACTCCAGCATTTAAACTGCATTTTTATTAATGCATTAGATTGCTATTATTAATATAATAGATTGCTAGTAAATTAATTATTATTTAAATTTAGTTGTAGTTCTCAAAAATCAAAGCTGTATGACAAAAGAGCCCTTATTTTGTAAGGATTTGTAAATTACAAAGGATACTGATTAATATTAAATCCTAAATTCATGGCATTAGAAGGGAATGTCAAAGTCATTTCATGCAAAATTCCAATTGATGGTGGTCTCCTTTATGCTTATGGTGCACACGTTCCATCATGGGGAGCTCTCTCCTAAGACAGGCAGCCAGTTCTGTCTTGAACAACTCTATGTCTCTTTTTCTGTAACTTCCCCAATGTAATGAGAACATCAGTCTGTTCTCCTTCCCATAAGAGGGAATCACTCCTCCCCTGTCCCAATTAAGAGAGGAATCCCCAAAGCCACTTAAATCTGTATCTAATCATTCCATGCATATTTGCCAAGGACCTTCTATATGTCAAACCCTTTAATAGGCCTGGCCTTCATGGAACTTTTATTCTAGTGCAGACATGGTCAGGAAAGCAAAGGACGTATGAAATGGGTACCTATCCCAGACCTGAGGCGTGGGGAAGGCAGCCCAGAGGCTGAGATGAGAAGGTCGAGCTGGCCAGCCAGAAAGTACGGACAGCGTACCAGGTGGAGGAAGGAGGGCGTGCGGACACCCGCAGAGACTCCACTCAGAGATGCTGGCCCAGAGACGTGGGCAGTGCAGGTCCTCCTCGTACACAGTATGATGGAGCTTCTGTGGGTGACTCTCCTGCTAATTAAAGAAGCACAGAACATCCCAGGACTAAGGAACAAGGGAGATTCTCTCGATCTCTATTTCCCAGAGTGTGAGCTGAGCAGTAGTAATCCCTTAGGAGATAAAAGCACGTGCTGGGGGGAAAGAGACTTTTATATTCAAATATATTCTGGCAACGCAAGGTTAAACAAAGAGAAACAGATGTTTTCACTGCAGCATTATTGTTGGAGCCTTTCATGGGCATATTAGCACTGTTATTCTCGAAGGAGTATCATTGTCCGCAGGGTTTCCAAACAGATTTTACCTTGAAATCACTGTATGTGAAGTCTTTAATGAGATTAAGTTTCCCTGGAACCTTCTTTGGGGAATGCAGACAGAGACCAATCCTGGATTTTTACAGATGAGGAAACCGAGACCTAGAAGGGGAAAATAACTTCCCCTAAGCGCACAGAGGATGCGTTAGAACCATAACCAGGTGCCCTTGACTCACAGATCATTGCATGCTGTAATAAACTTTAATGTCTCACAGTCACTAAGCTCACGTCATCGTAAGTTGTCTTTCAGCGTGTACTGAAAATCACAAAGCACCCACTACGTTATGCATCATATATATCGGGTTGGCCGAAAAGTCTGTTTAGTATTTTCTGTAAAATAAAAGACGCGTTTTTCATTGTCACCACTGACTTTTTTGGTTTGGATATTTGGGGTATGTCGGCTACCTCCTGTTATTGGCTTCTGGTGGGCAGAGGCCAGGGGTGTTGCTAAACATCTTCCAATGCATAAGACAGCCCCACGGCAAAGAATCATTTGGCCACAATGTCAATAGTACCAAGAAACATCACAAACCACTTTTCACGCATTCGATCAGTCACAGCACCTTCTCCATATTCTGTACAAATCTTTGCGTTTCAGTTGTGTTTTTACCTTTCTTGAAATAATAAAGCATAATATGCCAAAATATTGCATGTCTTCTTCCATCTTCAATATTAAAATGGCTGCACAAAAATTCACCAGCTTTAATAAGATTTTTAAAAAATGCACACTGATATGACAGCTGTCACAATACAGTCCAACAAAATTGTTTCAAATGACGTTAAAGACAACTAAGCGCTACTAGAGCCATCATACAGAAAAAACGTAATGGAATTTTTGGCCAACCCAGTATTATGCAGTGCCCACCACTGCCCTGAGAAGTTCTGGTTTGGCTGCAGAGATTTTGTCAAACAACCAACCTGGACTTGCCCCTATGCCTGCCATGGGGGCCTCTTCCCAAAATCCAACTCGTCCCTGATGCCTGTACCTGGGCTCTATATCCCACCAGATCCTTCCTCGATGGACTTGCTGTTCCGATGTCTTTGTAAGACATCACATGGGCCTTGGATTCAGGAGGTTTCCGAGTAAAAGGGGACTGCGGCCGTCATCCAGTGTGAGTCCTCTGCCAACAGAGGAGCAGTGCTCTTCTGTGCAAACTTTTCCAGGAATGGGGAGATCACTACCTCAACCCATTCTGGGTCTGGATGGATTCCAAAAAGAGCAGTTGTCTGGGCTCGTTACAGATGCCTAGTCAGAAACCAAGCACTGAGCTCCCCTCCCACCCTAGAAGAGAGTGGCTGTAGGGTAGAAACGTGCAGCCTCGAGCATCACCGCTTTCTCTCTGCCTGCCGGCACTGCAGAGCTGATGACGGGAAGCTGACCTGGGAGCTCAGCGTTGGCAGCCAACAATCATCTTTTTTGACTTGAGTAGCAAAGTGTTTTAAGATGATTTGTCTAAAGAGAAGCAGCTCTGGATTTGGCTTTGATTGCTCTTAATTCTCTTAATGAGGAAATCTATAAAGAGAACCTGGAGGAAGAGAGATTTTTATTGACTTCCTTTCTTTCTTTTTTTTAAATGACAACAGAAGACATAATGAAGAGGAAAGGGGGCTTTTTTGTGGGTGCCAGGCCTGTTTCTTACAAGAAGAGGCTGGCTGAGTCCCAGCTCCCCAGGGAGGGACTCCTGAGAAAATGAGGCAGTGGGGGAACAATAAAACTTGCAGGGAAGGGCATGTGTCTTCAGAGGGAAGCTGGCAGCAGCTGAGGGAACAGAGAGCTCCTGATGAAATCAAGATTTGCCTGTGGGTTAGGCCTGGGGCCCCCGCAGGGGAGGGGAGGGAAGGGGGAGCCTTGGTGAAAGAATCTTCCTTTTGAAAACATGGGAAGCTTGCAGACACCATGAATTTGCACTGTGTCTTATTCACAACCTAATCATCACACCGTGGGAGGCAGCAGTAGTCC
>PVJI01027793.1:0-17291 GCA_004026765.1 Micronycteris hirsuta
TAAAAATACCAAAACAAAGATGAACATCAAATCCTAAATTCATATTTATTGTAGTCTGGCAGGATAATATTAAAATTTTGAAAGGATTATAAAGTAATAAGTATTACTTTAGGTCTTCTAAATATGTGAAATTACAGTATTTCATACCTGCTTTGTTTTTTCACTAGAGTTATAAAAATGATAAAACTTTGGCCTTAAAAGATGATTAGATTTGAATCATTTGAGAGGTGATGAAAAATATCTTGGATAAAGACTAATGTAGAAGTAAGTCAGGATTTGGGCTGTGTTCTACAGAGATCATCTATGTACAGAATGATGAGAATCCAGAGCGGCAGCAGAAGAGGTGCAAAGGGACAATAAACCCTCAAACCTGGAGCACTTAGACGGCTTGAAGTCCAGTTGAAGCAGGGAAACAAGGAAAAGGGACAATCAAAGATGACGAGAAATCTACTTGGAAACTGAAGAATATGCATATTCTAAAGATTAGAGAGATTGTAAAAACCTACTGGTTTAAGCTTTAAGAAAGCAAACCACAGCAAGTTGGGTATTCTGTGCCAGCTAAGCCTTGTCTCTGATGAGGTGTTGTGGAGATAAAGGAGAATTGCTCAGTTTAGCTTCAAAGTAAAATAAACATATTATTTTCAAAATTATCAAAAATAACACTATTTTCAACATGTTATTAAGTGAGTCTGGAACATTTTTACAACTTGGGTGGATTTGTTACTCTTTTCCTAACTATAAAGAATATTACATGGCATGAATAGAATCCTAATGATAATCTTTGCGAATCAAGTAAAAGTTCATGTTTATGAATATTATACTTTTAATAGTATGATTCCAAAATTTAAATTCTGCACTGTTTTAGTCCATGAAAGTACATCCAGCTCACATGACTAAATCCAGGAACAAAGATTAGAGGGTAAAAATTGTCTTCATTCTCTTATCTGGTTTATCCTTCCTTTTAACAAATATTAACAAAACAAAACAAAACAACAAAACCAAGCAAACAAATATTGAATTATCTAAGCCTATCAAGTTAAGGCATAAGCTTTCTCCATTGCTCAAGTGTTTTTAGAGTATTATTTTTACTTCAATTCACTATTTAATTATGTAAAAAAATATGGGGGAAAGAAAATTATTGGGTGTTTTTATGGTTAATAGATGATGTTTAACACAGTGACAAAAAAGAAAATATGTACTTGCACAGAAATCCTATGATTTAGGTAAATTATACACTTGGGAGGGGAAAATCCTGTTGAATTAGGAACTTGTTGAAATGCTTAAGATATTTTTCACATGTTTTTGCTCTGCACTTTTTAAAAGAGGTTTTCCCATTATTTAAATCCCTATGGGACTGTAATAGAGCTGAGAAATGTAATCCATATGCTTTGGAACCTTTAATCATTAAATCATTACATTATTGTTCAAAATATTTTGACCATGTAAAATACAAGGTGTTTCTTGTAAATACACGTATACTCACATGAGAAAATAATGCAAAATTTACAGAATTATTTTTTGGTTAAATATTTTATTTCAAAAATTTTATTTTCACTTGGTGTTAAATGGTATATTACTCAAATACATGATACTATATTAGCAGTAATGCATTGTTTTACACTGTGAAAAAAATTACTAGTAAGTTGGCAAAATCTTTTGGTTAGTGTTCATGAATCTGTCACTAATTTGTTATCCAAACATGTAAATATTCCTGCAAACAAATCCAACCAGAAGCAAAACCTTTCAAATACACTCAAATAATTGTTATTATTCCATTGATGTCCTTGGAAAAAAATAATCTGTTTTAGGTAAATAATATGAGCATTTGGTGTTTAGTGTCTTTATTAAAATATCTGTTGGATGAATTCTTTATTCTGTCACATTTGACTCAGAAGGGTAATATTTCTTATTTTCATGAAAATATTTTAGAGAAAAGTTGATTTTCTTTTTTCTTAGGTAGGGCCATTCATCCCCATAGCCACGACTCTTCTTTGGCATTAAACAGGCTATTTAGAAAACAAATCTCCTTTGCTTGGAAGAATTCCCTGCTTTGAAATTTGCATTCATCAAAGACACTGTTGGGTATGAGCTATTTCTTTTTTGCAAGAGAGGTTAGGTCAGCTTCGTGCACCGAGTGCGTCACACTAAGGGTTGGGTCTGTTCAGGGGTCCTCTTCTTTGCCTAACTACACCTATGGGTATTGACAATTTTCTTTATTTTTTTCTTGGAGGAACTTTTCCTTTACTTATCTCAGATTGAAAGAATTCTAACAAATATTTCTGACATTAAAGATTTTTTATTCAAGCAACATAAAATTTGAATGCTGCAGTCAATTCTAAATTGAAAAAGCATAGCAGTATTTGTTTTTCCTCAAGAAGCATATTTAGTTACTGTAGCAGTGGAGAACCTTTGGCTGGGCTTTGAAGAATATATAAATTATGGGGTACTGCTCAGGAAACATTCTTAAACACAGTGTGCTTATTCCTTTGGACAAAAACATTGGGTTCGTGTTTATTACTGTGAATATACTTTGTATTTGAAACCATTTTAATTTGCAAGAAACCTCCATTTTTATAACTCTATTTTATAAGACAAATGTAGATGGGTGTCGCATATGATTTCTAGATATTCGCACTGTTGTGGTTTGCTCGGCGGAGAGCAAAGGCACTTGCTGTAACGACTACTGTGTGACTATGTAATTACACGTGTTCTGCTACTATTGTGTGGCGCTAGCATGATCTATTTGTGCAAACATAGAATACAGCCATATGGTTTAGATTCTGGAATTATGTATTATGAAATCATTTGCAACCCAACCCTGAACTTCCACAGAGAAAAATCACGCAGATGTGATAGTCCCCTGGGCAATGTAGTTTAAAACTCTTTGTGGAAAATAAGCTGAGATAAACTAATAAAGCAGAAATCTCCTGTCCTCACGATGGTGAATACTGTGTCCTGGAAAGAGCATAGACTTCGAGTCAGACAGATGGAATGGTAGGGCTGTTACTTGGACAAATTATTCAACCTAAGTTTCTCATCTCTTAAAGACAAATCAGACTATTTAACTTTTCTATGTACTTGTATGAAAATGCTTGGAAAATAGTAGGCACGTAATAACTCATGTGTGCTTTTATTTTCCTTCCAATCACACTAGCATATATAAAAAGTCGCTTTTATTCATTATGCTTTTTCTTGCATAGTTGGTTAATTAATATCAATGTAAAATAAAGGTTATATGCAATATCCTATTACATGTTACATTCTTTATTTGATAATTGATAAGTCACTATTTATTAGAAGTCTCAGATAATTACTAGATGAATATGTTTCCATATGTAAGAAAATTAACAGAATACTAAGTCTTTAATGATTGATAATAAAATATAGATGGTGATCCAACAATTTTACTTCTTGGTATTTATCCAAATGAGTTGAAATTCTATGTCCACAAAAACCTAAACACAGATGTTTATAGCAGTGTATTCCTAATTGCCAAAACCTGAACAACCAAGATGCCCTTTAAATAGGTGAATGGATAAATAAACTGTGATACATTCAGACAATGGAACACTATTCGTCACTAAAAAGAAAGAGGTTATCAAGCCATGAAAAGTCATGATGGAAACTTAAATGCATATTACTAAGTGATAATATTAGTCTGTAAAGGCTAAATACTGTATGATTTCAACTCCATGGCATTCCAGAAAGGGCCAAATGGTGGAGACAGTAAACACGTTCAGCAGTTGCCAAGGGTTTAAAGGAAGGGAGGAGGGATAAACAGGTGAAGCGCAGGGGATGTTTAGGAGTAACACTTCCCTGTAAGAGCACAATGGTGGACAGACGTCCTTATACAACTGTCTAAACCGATGGAATGGGCAACACCAAGAGTGAACTCTAATGTAACCTGCAACCTTCGATGATGCTGTGTCAATCTTGGTTCATCAACTGGAACAAATACACCACAGTGTTGTGAAACGTGGATAGTGGGGGTGGTTGTGCATAAGTGGGGACCCTGGGATACAAGAACTTTCTGTACTTTCTGCTCAATTTTGTTGTGAATGTAAAATTGCTCTAAAAAATGTTTATCTCAAAATATAGATAGTGGGCATTTATTTTAAAATGTAGTAATTTTACAGAAAAATATATTCATTTATCTGTTGTTTAAATAAAATTAGCTTAAACTTTTAGAAAATGAAGATGCTGGCCCAGCTGGTGTAGCTCAGTGGATTGAGTGTGGGCTGGAAACCAGAGGGTCCTGGTTCGATTCCCAGTCAGGGCACATGCCTGGGTTGCGGGCCAGGTCCCCAATGAGGGCCATGTGAGAGGCAACCATACATTGCTGTTTCTCTCCCTCTCTTTCACCCTCCCTTCCCCTCTCTCTAAAAATAAATAAATAAAATCTTTAAAAAAAAAAAGAAAATGAAGATGCTTTTACATTGGCTAATTAGCTGAAACTACATAGAAATAATAGTCATCACAGTCATGGAAAAAGTACATTGTGCAAAAAGGCGGGAAGAGACACGCAGCCACGCAGTTCGAAATCGGTGTATCTAGTAAAAACATGTGAGCAGAGCAGTGCCAAGGATCATACAATGTGCCGATTCCCACTATGCTTGTAGGCAGGACATAAGGGACAAAACCCACCAGTAAAAAAAAACCGTTAGAGGAAGCTTGAGCCCATAAGTTCTCTTCACCCACAAGGACTGAGGGACAGGGAACCCTGTAGTAGGTTGTGTAAAAAAAGGAAAGTTTCCTCGATGGGGACCGTGCCTTACTAGAAAGCAGAACTTCAGAGCTGGAATCAGCGTTTTTCTGCCTGAGGCCTCAGCTCGTCTGAGCCAGCTCTTCAGTAGCAGCAAAGGAGCGACAGAAATGAGCCTCGCAGGGCCGTCTGCAGTGTCTCTCCTCACCTGATTTCAGAGAAAAAAGAAATGTTAATTGGGAGCCTACAACATGCCAGAGTTTGTAAATCATATGTTCTTTTTACATCAAAAGAACGCTGTGACAGATAATGAAATATGTAGAAAAAGTTAAGTATTTTCAGCCTGTCTGAACTTTGTTAAGGGTGAAGTGAGTAAATGAACACTGATAACAATATACTATGTTTAGCTTTATAGGTGCAAGCAAAGTGAAAGGGATTATTGGGTCTGAATTGGGCTGGGGTTTTGGCAGACTTGCTGAATTGCAAAATTCAAAGGGATGGAATAATGCTACCAAAATAATTGAAAGATTTGACTATGAAATTGCAACTTGGTAGGGTGTGATCTAAAGAAGAAGAAACAGTTGGATAAAGGTAAAGAGAGTTCATGGAATTTAGGTTCAAGGGAAGCTGAAAAGGAGTTCCAGTGGGGGTGGATTAACAGAGACTTGAAAGGGTGGGCAATGCATTTGAAACGGGATGTGTATGACTCATGACTCCGATGTCTGAGACTTCTGACAATCCAGGGCTCATTATAGAATTTTAAATGAAGAGAGGGAAAAGTGAAGTGTGAGCCTTACATGAAATCAATGCTCTTAAAACATTCTATAATGCCTTTGTAATTGGACCCACGTGCCGCCTTCCTATGAGATCACAAGTACCTTCGTGTCCAAGTCTATAATTTATTCTTCTCTCGTCAAGCACTCCCCCCACTAGTATGCTGCATTGTGCAAAATGAGGGCTCTATAACAAAATGTTGCAACAATAAATGAGTGAATGTAGTAAATGGTGATTTTTCCGAAAATTAGATCATAAAAGTACTCAATAACAAGCCTGGGGCAAATATTTCCAAAATGATATCATACCCAACAGCTCATATAGCCTCGCTGATTATCTTGTGGCCAGAAAAAGTCCAAATCTCTAGACCCTGTGCTATCTTCTTGATTTGGTTACTAAATCTTGTTGATATGGTTCTCAGAAATCAATACTCCAGAAAAAGGTTCCTCTACGGCAATAGCTTCATATAGAAAAATGTAGAATCATTCAGTAGATAGCTTTAATGCAGATGAGGGACAACTCTAGGCAGTAATGTGAAAAAAAAAGTATTTTTATTTTCATAGCAAATAGAACGGCAGCTTCTTCTCCCTGGGAACTGGCTTCAAAGGGTAAGCAATACCATCTACTTAACAAACAGCCCTTTTGAAAACAGCTTTGAAAGCATCATGCAAACTATTTTTTAATGGTTTTGGGCAATATATTTACATTTTGAACTCCTGAGTTTGCATTTTCCTCTTTTTATGCTGAATCTGTCAACTGGTTGGAATTTGTAATTCATGGCTCTGCAGTGATCCAATATTCTTTGTCCTCAAGCGATCCTGTTCCCAGGAAAGTTTATGTTACACTGGTGAATATCATTTTACAAGTATGAGTTATAGTTTTGATTCCTTATATGATGTTTTTAATGTATTGCTCTATGTGTGATATCTTTGCATATTTTGGGAAAGATTTTTATAGTACAGAATAAACAAATAAAGCTGGAGAATTAACGAATGAAATGTCAAGTCCTTACATTTTTTCCCACAAGACTTCTTTTTTGACTGATTAATTTTCAGTTTTAAGTGGTTATCTTTTTTCTTGAATTAGTTTCACTAATCCTTATTGATTCTCTATTATTTAATGGATATTCTTTACAATGTCAAGGTTTTTTTTAAAGAAGTCTCTAACTTTAAGTGCTTATGACCAGTCTAGCCCCTAAAGCAAAGATCCAACTAATCATTTAATCTGAAGTTTCAGGCACATTTTTGTGTGTGTGCGAATTATTTATCAGCCAGAGGTCTGCTAGGGCTGAAGATGTGCAAACGCATCCACGGCCACACTCATGATCACTTGTTGTGTTCGAGTTGAGGAAGCAAAAATGTTTCACTCTCGTCAATACAGAATATTTAAATGTTTGGTTTATTTTTTGACACACAACTGCTTCTCTATAATTATGACTTTCCTAGGCCATGATTTGTTTTTTAAACATTCCAGCATTGAGTCAAAATGTGGTTTCAAAGTTACAATGCTAATTTAAAAGCACAGAAGCCAAATATTTACCAGAAGTACAAAACTGCACCTGTCCACTTTAGCTTGAAATTATTCACGTTATTTCCAGCTCTAAAGTGCTTATTCATGAGGAAAGTATTCTTTATTCACTGAGAAATTGATTTTATATGTTAGTGTCATTTCTCCAAATTGCTCTATTTATATGGAAGGAAAAATGAGTTTTTTACTGAAAAATTATTTGCTTGATTTAGGTGAACTGTTTTTTATATTTGCATTTCTAAGTTCTTATTGAAGAAGAAAATCTGACATCCCGTTTTTAATTGGCTAAGGTTGCCTCATGAAGCACTGACTTGCCCACACTTCCAGGCTATGTAATTTGGCCCCTCTGAGCAGACAGAAGGACTAAGTATCACCGGCATCTACTCTGGCCAGTGTAAAGGTAGGACAATCTTTCCTCCTTATCCAAGGCAGAGCATGAGAGTTGCCCCAATCTACAGTGTTGGCAGAGCAAGTCCAGACTTGGAAAGCCCATGAGTTACCAGCATGCATGTCCCGTAGAAAACAGGCAAGGACCCGAATCTGGGGAAAGGGTTGGTAGGTGAGCTTCTCAGACGGACTGAGAAAATCCCCTCTGCTGCAAAAATCAGACCTACCACCATTTTTATTTTTTTTAAATAATCTTGATACACCTCCTTGTATGAAATTAGGGGTTTTGTTCTTCAGCTATTTGCACTGAGACTACAGGTAAGAAACCTTCTTAAATCTCAACTACTGCCCCTAAATACCAGCTCTATTGATCAAGGTCGGCTAATTGATGGAAAATATAATCTCCCAGAGCTCAGCAGACATACATTCATCCTTGTCCTAGCAAGTGCAATGCAGATCCTCAACCCTTAGGAGGACTCCTCCTGGATTCAAGGTCAAGGCTTTTTCTGTGTAGTATCATCCAGTGTTGCCAAATGTTTCAAAATCCTGAGGAATCTTGAAGTGCCCTGGCAACACACTGAATCTGGACATCGAACAAGAGAATAAGATGCTTTGATGAAATGTTCTACTTTACTTCTGCCTGCATTTCATCAGCCAGAACTTCTCATACTCCTCTCTTCTACCACTCGAGAATAAAATATACTGAGTAGTTAGCATTCTCTGCCAGACTATTAGGTCTTCCAAAAAGGGAAAGAAATGGCTACAGAACAACCTTAAGAAAAGGTACTGACACAAAGACATTTGGAGTTCTTATGTTATTGTCACAACAATGTGCTGTCTAGCCCTGGCAGATGTGATGCAGTGGATTGAGTGCCCACCTGCGAACCAAAGGGAGGCCAGTTTGATTCCTAGTCAGGGCACAGGCCTGGGTTGCAGGCCAAGTCCCCGGTAGGAGGCATGCAAGAGGCAATTGTTCATTGATGTTTCTCTCCCTCTTTCCTTCCCTTCCTCTCTCTAAAAATAAATAAATAAAATCTTAAAAAAAGGAATGTGCTCTCTGTACATCAGTGGGTGTTTTGCTCAGGCATACATAATATGTTTGTGCAAGGCTTTAGCTTTCTTTAATTTATAGGGGGTTGCATTTGTTGGTCACTGCAAACTGATATTCTGTGACTTTAAATTCAACCCATAGAATAACGTTGTCAGGGAAACAGTAACAGTAAGAATTGCGTCAAATTTGTCCTCTCAGCCCATTTCCCAAAAGGCAAATTAGTCCAGTTGGGCTTCCTTAATAGTAATCAAATTGACAACATCCAATAACACTTTGTAAGCTGAGAAAAAAATTTCTCTAGAAAAAGAAACATATCCCGTATACTCGAAACTGGCAATGTATTTAAAATAATAGTTTTTTTTATGGAAAACATGATTTGCAGTTAATGCTCAGCAATAACAAGCATTCAATAAACACCATAAATATCTGCTAAGTAGTGCATTCCTGGCGAGCTATAAAAGCAAGTTTTGCTTCTATGACCTCAAAGTTAATAGAAAACCTTCCCAGAGAATGAAAATAATTTCTAAGTTCCTGCTTGTACCGGCCATTTAATATTCGAAACCAAATACTTGGTGTTCACTTAACTCTGATGTAAATTACTGCACTTTCAAATGGGCAATCATCAATTGCTAACTATATCAGTAATTTTTCTATTTTTTAAATTTATTTTCTTTTTTATTGTTGTTCAAGTACAGTTGTCTCCATTTTCCTGTCACTACCCACTCCCACCTCCCACCCTCGTAAGTGTTGATATAATTCTGTGGCAAACACTTTCATCTTTTGTAGCTGATTGTTTTTCAAAATGGCCCATCCTCTGTTCTTCTTAACGTGACCTTGATATTCCTTCCACTGTATGTGGTTATGCAGTGCCTATGTACCTTGCCTGCCCTCCGTGTTGCAATTGCATAAACTAGATTTTTAACCTTTTTCATCTCCTTGCACACATAAACTAATTACTAAAATTAGTAAAAAAAAATTACTCATTTGGGTCAAGATGAATCATGTCCCTTCTAGAATCAATAAAAGTCCAAGGGTAGCAACTTAGTACTAATGCCTGGTCAGTTACCTTGAAGTACAGTGCCATCCCAGGGATTCTCAGTTGCTCTCAGTAGCTAGAGTATTGGACATTTGACCAGAGAAGAAGCTCGATCAGCCTTACTGAGTGAGATTCCATGCTGTTGGGCCCGATGCAAGTCTTCATCTCTGCCACTGCAGCTGTTCTGTTTTGTGTCTGCCGTGCATCAAAGGAAAGGCTGAGCCCATGTACTGGTTGATGTCAATGGGTGAGTATGAAATCTACATTGTTTAATGCCTCTTCCTTGGTGAATGGTCTCTGACGGACATTCGAATGTCATTGAAAGGACTATATGTTCATCCACCTGCTTTTCCTCCCCACTACTTTCTCCGCACCACTTTTTCCCAAACCATTAGCTAGTGTCCATATGTCTGTACAAACGCTTACCATGCAAAGTAGATGACAAACACACCATCAAAAGATCTGCTTCCGGAGCAAATTTACAGTTACCATTGTCTTTCTGGACCATCTCTGAACGAGGTTGTTGTAAAGCAATAATTGACTTTAAGCTTGAGCCCACTTCCTAGGCTGAGGCTTCTGGGGTACCAGCCCTGCCTTTTTCTCCTCCGTCAGATGGTCATAAGAGGTCTCTCCTCTGTCCATAAGTGTGAGCCAAAGGAGAGATACTGGCTCAACAATAAAGAATAACATGGCAGCCTGGGCCATCTGTTGTGTAGTTCAATTTTCCCTCTGAGACATCCCAAATGTACTGCTTCCTTCTTAAAATGCAATGCCGTTAGCCCTTCCTGATATTGCAGTTTTGTGGCTCTAACACATCTGGCACAACATGGGCATCAGTGGTCACGTGGTCACTTTATGTCCCAAGGTCGGATGTCCTCTCTCTCTCTGATTCCAGTTACTCGCTGGGAGCTGCTTTTTGAATCTGCAGACTCATATGATGTGGTTCTGATACAGAATCCCAGGGTTCTCTTCTAATTCTGAGACTAGAGCTTATCACAAAATTGTTTTGCTGTTAAAGATACCCTCAATGTGTAAAGTCTGAATATGTGACTCAAGTGTCAGAACTACTTTTATCACAACCTGAACCTGAGGTTGATCCATATTCTTCTCCTCACCCTATTCAAAGCTGCAAGTTTTTCATGCCACTGAGTAAATGGGTTAGGGTTATTTTTTCCAAGTGTAGGAAATACTGCATCGCCTTCAGAGTCCAAAGAGGCCTAGCAGGCACCATGTTTTCTTTTTAATTGTGGGAGGAGATAAATGCACTAGTTAAGCCATTATTTTGATGAGTATATCCTGTCCCAGATCACTGGCTCCCTTCACTCACGTTGTAGAATTCCTTATCATCATAGTTTCACATCTTCTACCCTCTGGAGCATATACATATTATCCAGGCTTCCAATAAACTGTCATTTCTTGTTTATCTGGGCTCATTTATATGATATCACCAATAGAGTGAGTCAATATGATGCTCTGTGTAATGTCCTGGCAGTTCAAGTGCTTTCAGTGTTAATTAGGACAGAGGGTAGGATTCTAAACTGAGCTCTGAAAGGAAAACTGTAAATGTATATATCGCAGCCCATACCATATAAATGTGACTTTGTCTTGTTCTTCTTGGTGGGGACCCAAGGAACACATTCACTAAACTGCCTGGGTACCGTATGTCTAAGACCAGAGCGGTCTGGCCCCAAGATAATAGATCCATCAGGACAGATGCAATGGGGACTGCTACAACCTTGAATTACAATAGTCCGCTCATATTTTCAGCCATGTTTCAGTCTCACTCATCTTATAACCACTCCAGTTCTGCTATTTGCTCTCCCTGTTTTACAGCTCATCTTTGTGCCAATGCTCTGGCTTCCCTTGTCTCTTAGGCCTGGAGATCCTCTAATTAAATTATAGTTGATACGATATTGTATGAGATTCAGGTGAACAACATAGGGATTCAACATAAAAATGGCTGTTCCCTTTTTCTTTTTTTTTTTTTTTTAATTCAGGCCTTTCAGTTGGTAAATGCAAAGAATAGTCATTTCTCTTTGTTTAAAATTGATAGGAATTTGGATAATTCCAGGTTTGGGAATAAACTTTAGATTTTTTGGGGACCTTGCTTAGAAACATATTAGTTAATGAATTTAATTGATATTTATTGAATATCCTGTGGTCGTCCTTACTCATCATTATTCATAAGGAGATAAGGTAACTAGTCTCAAATTGATTCTCAGAACTACATCTCATTAACAAATCAGGGCCTGCATCACCCACAAGCCAAAGGACTACAAAAAGGCTGTGACTTGTTTCTCTCAGAGGGGTTTTTATACAAATCATTTATCTCTTGACATAATCATGCTGTGCAATAAAAACTCACTGTGAAATATTGATTATTGCTTATGAGTCTTGTGTCAACTAGGACTGAGCTGCGCCCATTTATCTGCAATGAGCTGAGGGCTGGGAGAGCAGTTTTGCTAATCTTGAAGGGACTGGATCGCAGGCTTGGAGGTCGCCTGGCTGCGGCTGGTCCAGAATAGCCTCGGTTAAAGCAAGCGGGCTGTTCGCTGCTAGGTTTCTCCTCCTTTAGCATGCTAGTCTGGACTCTATTTTCCCTCTTATTTCATTTTATTTTTAAATCTTTTTAATTTATGCTTATTTGCTTACATGGCATAAGAGTTTCAAGAGAGTGGGCAGAATTTTACGAGGCCTCTCGAGGCCTCCACTTGACACTGGCAAACACGACGCCTACTGCGTTCTTGGACACACCAGGCCACAAGGCCAGCACCTCTCCCGGGGCTGGTAAATAAAGTCCACCACTGGACGGGAAGGATTTTAAAAAGTCTCACACCCGGAGGATAATAATTGGAGATATTCTTAGAGATAATCTACCACAGTATAACACTAATATTTCTGCCGGGCATTTCCACCTCCCTATGTATTTCATAGCTTGTTTCATCTCTAAATTTTTTGAATCACCATGTAAAACATTTACTAATATTTAGTGTTTCTGAATTAATTTCTCACTCGTCAGAATGAAAACAAAATAAAAATATTTAACGCTGTTCAAAAATTTTAACAAATTCTTGCAAAATTTAACAAGCCAGCCGGTAATATAAAACCTACTTTTTGTTTTCCTTGTTAACTCCATTTGATTGTTGACCACCAAAATAAACACTGGCACAACTGCAGGATTTTCAATTCTTGCAAACAGAAGCCGGAGGTAGCAGAAATAGAATACAGGGCCTGCGAGGTCAGCATGTGATATGTGCTTATGGTGCTGCTTGCCGGGTGTCCCCACTGATTTATACTGGTCACACACTCAGGGCTCAGCTCAGCTGCCCTGCGGCGCCAACTTTCTTTCATTATTAGCCTTATATTAAAGTGATTTGTGGGATGCAAGTAAAAATGGATTGCAGAAAGTTAAAAATCCAGAGTAATCTCAGTGTAATTTTAGAAACTAATATGAAGAAAACAGCAGAAAAGATTTGGGCATTTCACTTCTAAGTATGTTATGCAAGATAATCTAACCCAAAAGATACCGATTGTGTTTAGAAAATAAGGTGTGTGTGTCAGGGTGTAAAAATTAATAGTTTTTCTGTATATACCGATGTCATTAGGTAGACTATCTCCAAGGTCATGTACAGCCACAAAGCTGAAACTGGTGATTAGCAACTACTTGTGTTTTCTATCTGTGTATTTTTTCAGCTTATTTACTATATTTCAGCACTTCCATATTGCAGCGACTCATTTTTCTTTTTTGACATTGACACCTTTCAAGTTCACAGTCTTAGGTTTAACTGTACGAATCCCAGCTGTTTAACATTCTTGGGACTCCAATTTATGAAGATCAATCTTAAGAACCAATCTTAACTGTCCTAAAATTATTTAACCTATGGTAGAATAGGAGACATCTAAGAAAAAATGAGAGTTTAATTGTCTAGATTTTATTTTAAAAGTAAATATACCAGAGTCTTCTGTTGCCTACATAAAAGCTTTATTATTATTTGTGCTTGTGTTTTTAATCCATTTATGTCAAATACAATGAAATTTAAAGATAGTAATATCTCCATGTGCTCCCTGTCAGGACTGAGTATTTCTTACCAGTGTGAGACATGTTTGAGGAAGAAAGCACATGGAAGCAAGCAAGTTCTCAACTGTCTTCATTTTTTAGGGTTATCATGCATCGTGAACTATGTTGACTCAGTCCAATATTTTTAAGGGTTATCATTTTAGTGCAGATACTAAGCCTCGACTTGGGGTCAACCGATTATAAGAGTAACAAATATATTTCATATAGCAGTTTAGATGAACTATTTAGTGATGATAGGTGCATAACAGAGGTCTACAATTCAGAATTTACCAGAAAATATCATAATAGAAAACGACTCTCCATGATCTGTGATATTATCCATGCTACATGGATGACACTCATGCTACATGGATGACACTCATGCTACATGGATAACACTCATGCTACATGGATAACACTCATGCTACATGGATAACACTCATGATACATGGATGACACTCATGCTACATAAGAATAATGCTATTTCTCATTGTATACAATTTTCCTATTCAGCATTATTTTCACCTTTATTATCTGACTTGATTGACATAATAATCTTGTGAAATTGTTGTTTAAGGTTTTTTTCATTTTTAACAAATGAGCAAACTGAGGCATGGATTATTTGAGTACTCCATAGCTGACATTCATGGATCTCTACGATTCTAGCACAATATGATTGACAGAGAGGGAGGGACTATACTATACCATTCATAAAGAGACTGAAAAGAAACAATTAAGTACATAAATAAGATATTTCTAACTAGTGGTAGGCAATATAATAAAAATAAAGGAATAAAAGAGAGAAATTAATTTAAATGTAATCATTGGAGTTTCTTCAGATGGTGTAATTACAGTAGGCTATAATGAGGGAATCACACACACTGGAACTTAATGTTAAGATAAAAACAACCATATAGAGATTCCCCCCAAAAAAAAAAAAAAAAAAATCAACCAGTGCAAAAGCCCTTAGGTAAAAGTCAACCTGGTGTGTCTGCAAACCTTGAAAGAAAGCTAATGCGGACCTTATAATTTGTAGTGAGAAAATTATAAGGTATAGCATGCCATCAGAGATTTAGGCAGGGGTCAGGTACTCTACAACTTTAGTCATTGTAAAAAGTACACATTTTAAGTAAAATGGAAAGCTATGGAAAGGTTTAAGGCAAGGGTATGTCATGGCCCAATTTGAACTTTTGGAAAGTCATGCTGTTTGCTTCTGGACAAAAGGGTTTCAGAGCAGGAGCTCTAGGAAGGATCTGTGGTAGTTGTCTGCGTGTGCAGCACGGAGGTTTGGACTTGGAGTGTACCACGGGCAGCAGAGAGTCGTAAAGATAGCAGATAGATACAGTACAAGTGCCTGTACGTTTGTCTGTAGATTTCTCTGCAGATTAAAAGTGAGAATGAGGGATAAAGAGAAATGAAGAATGACTTCTAAGATTTTTGGATAAACAACTGCATAGATGGTACTTATTAGGATGGATAAATAAGGAGTTGATATGGCAAAGCTGGTCTGCTCACTAGAACTAAGTCAAAATGCCACATAGGTAGTGATGCACACTTCTTGAAGTTCAGAGAGGAGGAGCAGATTGTCATTATCAAGGCGGGCTCTGGTAGATTGCATTTACACATGAGACTCATTGGTCACAGAGTGTGCACACGGAGAACGTAGACTGGGTCACCTGAGCACATCAGCACTTAGGGTTTTCGCAGAAATATTTTTGGACTTCACATTATTATTGTATTTTTCATATTTAATTAATAGCTGTAATCCTGGTGATTTATAGTACAGTTTTTAATATTTTTATTAGGTGCCCTGTTTTGACCTTTATTCATTTATTTCCCCATGGCAAAATTTTTTTTTCATGGCCACGAATGGCAAAACTAGTACAATTTATAGTAAGAGCATCAAACTTAAATTTTTTTAATGACAGTATTCATTGAACTGATATCTTTTCCAATAGAAAAAATCCAGGTATAGTTACAAAATGAATTAAATATCGCTCCAGTGGCCCAGCAAAATATAATTGTTAAGTTAAATGGAATAACTTCTGTACAAAGTTCATAAAAACAATGATTATCACCAGAGTGAATAGCTTAATAAAGATGCCTTAATTTAAATTGCTGGCAAAAGACATAAACAGACACTCCTCGAAAGAGGACATACAGAGGGCCCAGAGATACATGAAAAGATGCTCAACATCATTAGCCATCAGAGAGATGCAAATTAAAACTGCAATGAGATACCACCTCACACCAGTCAGAATGGCCATCATCAACAAAGCAACAGATAACTGTTGGAGAGGATGTGGAGAAAAGGGAACCCTACTGCACTGTTGGTGGGAATGCAGACTGGAGCAGCCACTGTGGAAAACAGTATGGAATTTCCTCAGAGAAATAAAAATGGAACTGCCTTTTGACCCAACAATTCCACTGCTGGGATTATACCCTAAGAGCCCTGAAACTCCAATCCAAAAGAACCTATGCACCGCAACGTTCATAGCAGCACAATTCACAGTAGCCAAATGCTGGAAACAACCTAAGTGCCCATCAGCAAATGAGTGGATCAAGAAACTATGGTACATTTACACAATGGAATTCTACGCAGCAGAGAGGAAGAAGGAGCTTATACCCTTTGCAATAGCATGGGTGGAACTGGAGAGCATTATGCTAAGTGAAGTAAGCCAGGCAGTGAGGGACAAATACCATATGATTTCACCTTTAACTGGAACGTAATCAACAAAAGCAGAAAGCAAGTAAAACATAACCAGGGACATTGAAATTAAGAACAGTCTAACAATAGCCAGGGGGGAGGGAGGATGGGACGATGGGGAGAAGGGTTTTCGGGAACCACTATAGAGGACACATGGACAGAACCAAGGGGGAGGAGGGAGGCAGGGGAGGGAGCCGGGGTTGGAGGGGGTGGGGGGAGGGGGGAAGGGAGAGGATGCAGGCAACTGTAATTGAACAACAATAAAGTAATTACTTTAAAAAAATTTTTTTTAAAAGAAAAAGTAAAGCTTATATTTGCTATAAAAAATAAATAAATAAATTGTTGTATACGGAAACTAAATTTTTTTCAGGCCTAGACCATGCTCTTCAAACAAAACAAAACTTTCACACACAGAAAAACAACAATAAGAACCACACACAACACATACACACAGCACAAAATTTTAATGAAAAGATAACTAAAGAAAAAGAAAAGAACCGCACTGTCGACCAAGGAGTTCCGGAGTTAACGTGCTGCGAGTGCCTGAAATCTACCTTGCTTAACAGTATGCAAAAACAACGAATTAATGGATTAGGCTAGAACTCAAAAACTTCATAAAATGGAAAATGTATTGTGGGACTTTATTTCCAAATTGAGAGGCATATCAAGCTCTATGTGGGCCATATTTGCATTGAAAGAATTCAGGTACGGTTCTCTTAAAAGATCAAGGGACATAGAAGTGAGTGAAGAACTATGTTGAATAGAAGTGGTGATAGTGGGCAACCTTGTCTTGTTCCTGATCTTAGTGGGAAAGATTTTAGTTTTTGTCCATTGAGTATAATGTTGGCTGTAGGTTTCTCATATATGGCCTTTATATACCTTATGATCTCACCTTTAACCGGATCATAACCAACAAAAGCAGAAAGCAAGCAAAACATAATCAGAGACACTGAAATTAAGAACAGTCTAACAATAGACAGGGGAGAGGGGGGAGGGGACAATGGGGAGAAGAGTTTTCAGGAATCACTGTAGAGGACACATGGACAGAAC
>PVJI01027794.1:0-17252 GCA_004026765.1 Micronycteris hirsuta
CCTCTATTGTGGTTCCTGAAGATCCTTCTCCCCATTGTCCCCTCCCCCCTCCCCTCTGGCCACTGTCAGGCTGTTGTTAATTTCAGTGTCTCTGGTTATGTTTTTCTTGCTTTTTTCTTTTGTTGATTATGTTCCAGTTAAAGGTGAGATCATACGGTATTTGTCCCTCACTGCCTGGCTTATTTCGCTTAGCATAATGCTCTCCATGGGATTTGGTGGGAGACTTTCTACTTCTCATAAAATTTGGAATGCCTATAGGATATCTTGGCTTTCTTTTACTGGGTTTACATTTTTTAATTCTATAGCCCCAAAACAATTTATTTAGTTGACTTGCTATGTGAGGCTTTATTTCATGTTACAGAGGGGAAAAAAACTTTTTTGGCTTGTCATAATTTAAAAGTATTGGACTACCTATGTTCTTTTCCAATTTTTGAACATTAATGGGAAAAGAGGTCACACTCTCTTGCATTGTTCAGTTTGTAAGCAAAAATATTTGGAAAAATTTTCCAGGGTAAGTTTACAGGTGATGGTTCTGTAATACTGCTCACAGAAAGGGCATAGTAAATAGTTAATGATGGCACATATAGATGCTTTTTGAGTTTACTTTTTGTTCTCAAGTGAAATTTTCTGTCATTACTTTTTCAGACGTGTTTTCTATCCCTGCTCCTCCTCTTCTTCTGGTATCCCTATTATATGGATATTATTATGCTTAATGTTGTCTTGCAGCTCCCTTAACCCCTCTTTGTTCTTTTTGAGTGCTTTTTCCTTCTCTTGCCCTTTCTGGGAATTTCTTTCTACCTTGTCCTCTAGCTTGCTCATTCAATCCTCTGCTTCATTGAGCCTGCTTTTAATTCCTTCTACTGTGTTCTTCAATTCTGAAATTGTATTCTTCATTTCCTCATGGCTCTTATTGATAGTTTCTATGTCCTTTTTCATTCTGATTATTTCACAGTAAGTTCCTTGTAGCTTCCCTGTAGTTCTTTGTAATTCTCACTGAGCTCATTGGACTTCCTTATGACCATTGTTTTGAGCTCAGTGTCTGATAGTTTACTTGCCTCTGTTTCATTTAGCATTCTTTCTGGGGATTCCTCCTTTCCTTTCAATTGGGGGTTGTTTCTTTGTTTCCCCACTTTAGGGGAGACTCTTCTTGTTTGCTTCTACTTCTTAAATTGATCTGCTTTGACTCCCTGTGTTTGGGGTGTGAACTTCTATGGTATCTGACCAGTGTTATTCAGTGATGCAGTCTCCTTGATCTCCTTAACTTGATGCTCTTAGGATGCCCTTTATGCCATTTATGTTGGCTCTCTTGATATAACTGGGTTTTGATAGTTACTGGGTCATTCTTTGGTGGGTCCTTCCCTCCAGGTGGTTGACTGAGGGTCACTCGACCTACCACGTCTTGTATGCCTTTGTGCCGCTACTGCCAGAACAAAACCACAAAGCCCAGGAAACAAACCCACACCCACAAATATTACTCCCACCAGCAATCCCACTATCAATAGCAAATGAACCAGTATTAATAAGGGTGTAAAGAGATTAAGAATATTATAAGAAAGAGCAAATATGAGATGACCTATTGAAAGAAAAATGATTTTGAGAGGATAGTGGGAGGAGCCCTAATAAGAGTAGGGAATTGGAGCAATGCGAAGAGAGAAAGTAAAATTTACATCATGAAAAGGGAATGAAGAAGGCAGAATGAGGTAAGGGAAGGGAAGTGTATAGTATTAGGTTTAAACAGAAATTAAAAGAAAATGAAGCGAGAGAGAGAAAGAAAAAGGAAAATAAATAAATAAAATAGGAACCAAATTGGAGAGAAAGATACAACCCAGCACTATCAACAACAAATGAGCTAAAATTAATATAGGTAGAATGGGAATAAGAGGGGGAAAAGAAAGAAAAGCTGAAGAAATGTCTAGAGGAAAGGGAAGTGATTTTGAGATGACAGAGGGAGAGGGAACACTAAGAGAGGGGAACGAAAACCAGGCTAAGACAGGGACAAATTCAAATTTGAGATGAAAAGAAAAAGAAAAAAGAAGAAAATTGGACAGGATGAAAGAGAAAAAAAGAAAAAATTGGCCAACACAGGGAAAAATTAAAATTTGAGACTAAAAAAAAGTAAGAGAGGGGAACAGTAAAATTTGAGATTTGAAATACAGATCTAGTGAAGATCTAGAGATAAAATGGAAAAAATTCAACAACAACCCTACCCATAACCAATGAACAAAGTTTGCTAAAGGTGGAAAGAGAATGCAGGTATTTTAGGAGTGGGAAAATAATTGTGGGATGACCATTGACAAGAAAATTGGTTTTGTGAGGCTGGATGGGGGAGAAATATGAAGAATGGAATGGAAACAGGTTGTAGCAAGAGAGAAAACAAAATTTAAAATGAAAATAATAAGAAGCGAGAAGAAGGTAAAATGGGGTAAGAGAAGGGAGGAGCAAAATATGTGAATTGAAATCAACTGTAATATAAAATCTAGTGACTTCATATGCACAAACTTGAAGGACAAAAAATGAATGTTACCAAGCTAGGCAGGATAGAAAATATCACAAATCATGGAGAAGACCATGGTGGATTTTGTCTCAGTAGCATCTAGTATTTACCATAGTTTTTTTCTTTTCTGGATCCACCTCTGGTGATGTCAGATGGTGACCTTGTCTGGCCTTAGGCAGCCTGTTTGAGACTTCCAGGGATCTACTGTCTGTGACTCCTTCCGTTGTTAGTCTAGTCAGTCTGCACTCAGTAGTAAGGCTTAAGCACCACAGGGCAGGACAGAATCCCTCCTGGGGTGGGGGCTGTTGCTTCCCTCAGACTGCTGCCACTTGAAGGGGACTGGTCTGCCTGAGCACCATGACTGCTGCCATACGGGAGATGACTCAGCACCAGGAACCTGGCAGCTATTCCCTGACTTCTCTCCCCAAAGCCTCTGTCCCCAGTCTTTCCTCAGGCACCTCTAGCCCACTCTGCCCCAACAGCTCTTTGCTTCTCCACCTGTCCACTACTGGCAGAGAGAAACTCTGCTGCTTTTGCAGCTGGATGTTATCTGTGTACTTTTTGGGCTCTGGTTCTCTAGGCTGGGGATCTCAGCTTAGGGTTTAGATCCTACACTTCTCAGGGGAATCCAACTGGCCACTTAAATATCCCTCTGGCTCTTCAGCTGCCGCCTGTGGGCGCCCAGCAAGCCCTCTGGTGTCTCCTCCGATTTCCATACCAGTCAGGTTTTGCTGAAGCTGTTTCATTTGTCTGTCCATGGTTATAAGGCTTTTCTCTCACTATTGTTCAGTTGTTTATTCTAGATGATTCCTCCACAATTTAGTTGTACTTCCAAATTGGTTCTGGGAAGAGGTTAGTGTAACTTTCACTCCTCTGCCATCTTGGATCTCCGAATAATTATTTATTTAATTATTGTGTTTGTATTGGTGATAGGTTGGCACATACATCTGTTGCAAAAGATGTATTTCATTTGTATTTTTCAATTACAGTTTATATTCAATATTATTTTGTATTAGTTTCAGGTTCATAGTGGTTAAACAATCATATAATTTATGAAGTGTTCCCCCTGACATTCCCAGTACCCACCTGGCACCATACATAGTTAGTATAATATATTCCTTATGCTGTGCTTTACATCTCCATGACTATTTTGTGACTACCAATCTATACTTCTCAGTCCCTTCACCTTTTCCATCCAGTTCCCCAAAATCCCTCCCATCTGGCAACCATCAATCTGTTCTCTGTATCTATGAGTCTGTTTCTATTGGAATCTATAGATTCCACATATAAATGAAATTATTTGGTATTTGTTTTTTAAGACTGGCTTATTTCACTTAGCATTAGAGCCTCTAGGTCCATCCATTTGGACTATCCATTTGCTGTAGCAAATGGTAAGATTTTATTCTTTTTTATGGCTGAGTAGTATTCCATTGTATATGTGTACTACAGCTTTTTTTATCCACTCATTTATTGATGGGCACTTGGATGCTTCCATAGCTTGGCTACTTTAAATAATGCTGCAATGAATATAGGGGTGAAAAATTAATTTAGAATCAATTAAATCCATATGATTGGTGTGTCGTTTAAGGCTACTCCTTTCTTGTTGCTTTTCTGTCTGGAAGATCTGTCCGCTGATGTCACTGTGGTGTTAAAATCCCCGACTATGACTGTATTACTATCAATCTCTCCCTTTATGTCCATCAAGATGTGCTTTATATATTTAGATGCTCCTATGTTGGGTGGATAAATATTTACAAGGGTTACAGCAAATGATGTATTTCTGAATAATTTTGTGGCTGAACCAATGTGCATACTTCTGACCTTTTGTCTCTGCATTCCTAGGGTCGTTATGGTTGCTGTCGCTTTCTTCGAGATGGATATAAAACCCCTAAAGAGGTAGGTTCCTTCTCCCCAAAATGATTCCAAGGTAAAATGTTCACTATTATATGCAGCCTCATTCAGAGAAAATATTTACCTCCTTCATGGTACTTAAAATAATCACTAAATAGGATAACAATAACTGATGTTTTCTACTTTTTTTGGGCTTAGTAGCCAGGTTCTGTTTGTCATCTTTTCTGAATTAAATAAAATAGAGGAAGTATAGTTCTTCCAATTTTTGCAGTTGGTTAGTTTCAGGTTAGGTGCTAAAATCAGTGTATGAAAGCTTATGCAGAAACACAATATTTGCATAGTCTCAAAGTATCTTCCCCTGAAATGTTTAATAATGATATAGGGTAAAATCTTTCCATCAGGTCTTTCTGGTTCCTTTCCATGTTTTGCAGTTGGTTAGTTCTAAACAGTTCATGATCTCAAAAAATTAATTTCTTCTTGTGACACTTGTTAAAAGTTTTCATTGGGTCCTGGCCTGGTGGCTCAGTTGGTTGGAGCATCATCCTGTGCACCAAAAGATTATGAGTTAGATTGCCAGTCAGGGCACATACCTAGGTTGTGGGTTTGATCCCTGCACACAGGAGGCAGGTGATTGATGTTTCTCCCTCTCATCAATGTTTCTTTCTCTCTCTCCATCTCTATCTCTATTTTCCCCTCTCTCTAAAATGAATGATCATGTCCTTGGGTGAGAATTGAAAATTTTAAAAATATATTTAAAAATTCCTCCTTGGAATTATCAATTAAGAAAACTAAGTATTTTTTAAAAATATTTTTATTGTTATTCAAGTACAATTGCCTCCACTTTCCCCACCACCACTCCCCCACCATCCCAGCCATCCCTACCTCCCATGCTCCATCCTACCACTTACAGGTGAGATCATATGGTATTTGTCTTTCACCACCTGGCTTATTAAAAAAAGAAAGAAAAGTATTATCAACGGGAATGAATGGTCAGTAAGAAGCACTTTCACTGACAATGTGAACATCATTTAATGCTTAGATTTGCTGGTTGAGAGCCATTATAATCATTTTTTTAAATCATTGAGCTCAACCCTTGTGGTCTACTTCCTCTCTTAAATTTTATTGTTTAGCTCTGTTGACTTCTCCCCCTACCAATCTACTGAAATTATGCTCTGAAACATTATCATAATCTACTAAATGACTGGTCCAATAGCCTTTCCTCAATCCTTACTCCACTTGACTTCTCTGTAGCACATCAGTGTTACCTACCCCTATGTATTCTTGAAACTCTTTTCTTATTTCAGTTTTCACAACATTGCACCATCCTAATTCTTTTCCTCTTTCTGTTCTTTACTCACCAAATTGTGAGGGTTTTCCTAGAATCTGTTCTTTGGCCATTCTTTCATTATATATAGGTACTGCATGTATAATTTTTGCTTCATGTATCACCTCATGAGGATGATTCCCAACCCTCGTCTCTTTTTGTTTCTTTATAATTTTTTTATTATAGAAGTATTGTCTTGTTATGACCTTAGAAAATGGAGAAAACTTGTACTGAAGGAAATGTCATTTAGAATTGTTTTTTCAACTTTATTTTTATTGGTTATACTATTATAGTTGTCCTTGTTTTTCCCACTTTGCCGGCCTCCATCTAACCATCGCCCTCTTTCCCTGAGCCCATCGGCACACTGTTGTCTGTGTCTATGAGTTATTCATACATGTTCTTTGGCTGATCCCTTCACCTTCTTTCATCCAGTCCCCTTCCTTCCTCTCCTCTGACAGCTGTCAGTCCATGTATCCATACCTCTGTTTCTATTTTGTTCAACCGTTTATTTTATTCATTAAGTTCCACATATAAGTGAGATTATGTGGTATTTGTCATTCTCTGACTGGCTTATTTTGCTTAGCATAATACTCTCCAGGTCTATCTATGCTGTTGCAAAGAGTAAAATTTCCTTTGTTTTTATGGTTGAGTAGTATTCCACTGTGTAAATGTACCACTGCTTTTTTAACCACTCATCTGCTGATGGGCACTTGGGCTGCTTTCAAATCTTGGCTATTGTTGTAAATAAGGCTGCAATGAACATAAGGGTACATATATTCTTTTGAATTAGTGTTTCAGGATTCTTAGGGTATATTCCCAGAACTAGGATTGCTGGGTCAAAAGGCAGTTCCATTTTTAGTTTTTTTGAGGAAACTCCATACTCTTCTCCACAGTGGCTGCTCTGCATTCCCACTAACAGTGCACTAAGGGTTCCCTTTTCTCCACATCCTTTTTGGTACTTATTGTTTGTTGACTTATTGATGGCAACCATTCTGGCAGGTATGAGGTGAGTATCTCATTGTGGTTTTAATTTGTATCTTTCTGATGATTAGTGACATTGAGCATTTTTTCATGTTTGTTGGCCATTTGTATGTCCTCTTTGGAGAAGTGTCTTTTCAGGTCCTTTGCCCATTTTTTAAATCTGGATTCTTTGTCTTCCTGGTGTTGAATTGTATAAATTCTTTATATATTTTGGAAATTAATCCCTTATCAAATGTATCATAGGCAAACATATTCTCATATACAGTGGGTTCCCTTTTCACTTTGTTGATGGTTTCTTTTGTTGTGCAAAAGCTTTCTAGTTTAATGTAGTCTTGCTTGTTTATTTCCTTTGTTTCCCTTGCCCTAGGAGGAATATTGGCAAAAATATTGCTAACGTGAGATGTTGGATATTTTATGGCCTGTGTGTTCTTCTAAGATTTTTATGGTTTTGGGACTTACATATAAGTCTTTTATCCATTTTGAGTTTATTCTTATGGATGGTATAAGTTGGTCTACTTTCATGTTTTTGCATGTACCCTCCAATTTTCCCAACACCATTTATTGAAGAGATTGTATTTACTCATTTTATGCTCTTGCTTCCTTTGTCAAATATTAATTGACTATAAATGCATAGGTTGATTTCTGGCTCTCTGTTCTGTTCCATTGATCTATGTGACTGTTCTTATGCCAGTACCGGGCTGTTTGGTTACAATGGCTTTTTATAATAGTTTGATATCCAGTCTTGTGATCACTCCAACTTTGATCTTCTTTCTCAAAATTGCTGAGGCTATTTGGGTTCTTTTTTGGTTTCATATAAATTTTTGAAATATTTGCTCTAGATCTGTGCAATATTCCATTGGTATTTCAATAGGAATTGTATTGAATCTATAGATTGCTTTGGATAGTATGGACATTTAATAATGTTAATTCTTTCAATCCATGAACACAGTATATACTTCCACTTATTTGTGTCTTCATCAATTTCTTTCTTCAGTGTCCTATAGTTTTCTGATTACAGATCTTCTACCTCCTAGGTTAAATTTATTCCTAGGTACTTTATTTTTGTTGTTTTTGCAATAGTAACTGGGATTGTTTTCTTAGGCTCTCTTTTTGATAGTTCCTATTGATGTATAAAAATGCCATCAATTTCTGAATATTATTTTTGTATCATACTACTATGACAAATTCATTTGTTAGGTCTAATAGTTTTTCTGTGAAGTCTTTAGGGTATTCTATGTATAATATTATATGATCTGTAAATAATGAGAGTATTACTTCCTCCTTTCCAGTTTGGATACCTTTCATTTCTTCTTCTTGCCTGATTGCTGTGGCTAGGACTTCCACTACTATGTTGAATAAGACAGGTAAAATCAGACATCCCTATCTTGTTACTGATCTTAAGGTAAACTCTTAGTTTTTGCTCGTTGAGTATAATGTTTGTTGCAGGTTTTCATGCATGACCTGTATTATGTTGAGGTATGTTATCTCTATTCCCACTTTACTGACAGTTTTTATCATAGATGATTGCTGGATTTTATTAAATGCTTTTTTTTGCATCTATTGAGATAATCATATAATTTTTATCTTCATTTTGTTCATATGGTGTATCACATTTATTGATTTGTGAATATTGTACTAGCCTTGCATTCTTGGGATAAATCCCACTTGATCATGGTGTATATGATCTTTTTAATGTATCACTGGATCCAATTTGCTAATATTTTGTTGAGGATTTTAGCATTTATGTTCCTCAGGGACATTGGCCTATAATTTTCTTTCTTTGTAGTGTCTTTGTCTGGTTTTGGAATTAGGATAATGCTGGCTTTGTAAAAATAGCTTGGAAGCCTTCCCTTCTCTTGAATTATTTGGAATAGTTTGACACGGATAGGTTTTAGTTCTTTGAATGTTGGTAAAATTCACTTGTGAAGCCATCTGGACCAGGACTTTTGATTGCTGGGATTTTTTTGATTACTGCTGCTGTTTTATTAGTTGTAATCCATCTATTCAGGTTTTCTGATTCTTATTGATTCAGTTTTGGAAGATTGTATGTTTCTAAAAATTTAATGTTGAGCCTAGTTTGTCCAATTCGTTGGTATATAGTTGTTCATAGTATTTTCTTACAATTCCTTGTATTTCTGTGATATCAGTTGTTACGTCTCCTCTTTCATTTCTGATTTTATTTATTTGAGTCTTCTATCTTTTTTTCTTGATGAATCTGATTAAAGGTTCATCACTATTGTTTATCTTTTCAAAGAACCAGCTCTTGGTTTTTTTAAATCTTTTAAATTTTTTTTTGCCTCTATGTAATTTATTTCATGCTGATCTTTATTATTTCCTTCCTTTTACTCTCTCTGTGCTTTGTTTTTTTCTGGTTCTTTTAGGCTAGGGTTAGATTGTTTGTCTAAGGGTTTTCTTGCTTCCTGAGATAGGCCTGTAATGCTATGAACTTTCCTCCTAGGACTGGTTTCACTATGTCTCACAAATTTTGGGTTGTTGTGTGCTCATTTTCATTTGTTTCCAGATAATTTTTATTTATTCCTTGATCTCATTGATAACCCATTCATTGTTGAATAACATGCTATTTAGCCTCCATGTATTTAGATATGTTTGAGTTTTTCATTGAAGTTGATTTCTAGTTTCATGTCATTATGATCTGAGAAAATGCTTAATATGTTTTCAATGTTATTGAATTTGTTTAGATTTCTTTTGTGTCCTAACATGTGGTCCATATTTGAGAATGTTCCATGTACACTTAAGAAGGATTTACATTCTGCTGCTTTGAGATGAAATGTTCTGTAAATTAAATCCATTCAATCCAGTGTCTCATTTGTGGTCACTGTTTCTTGATGATTTTTTATCTGGAAGATCCATCTATTGATGACAGCGGGGTCTTAAAATTCCTTACTATGACTGTATTACTGTTGATTTTTTGCTTAAAGTTCACCAAGATTTTCTTTATATATTTAGGTGCTCCTATATTGCACACCCTCATCTCTTGCTGTTTTCTAAACATTTCTGTTTGTATTTTGTGCTGCCATCTAAAACTTAAGAAGTGTAAAATCAAACTCAAGTTTATAAAAGATTAATCCTACTTCTTCATACACCTGCCTGTAGTTTCATTATTATTCCAGTTCTTTTTTAAAAATATTTTATTACTTTATTGTTTTTCAATTATAGTTGTCTGCATCCTCTCCCTTCCCCTCTCCCCACCCCCTCCAACCCCACCTCCCTCCCCTGCTTCCATCCTCCCCCTTGGTTCTGTCATGTGTCCTCTATTTTTTTTCTTTTTTAAAAATTTTTTATTACTTTATTGTTTTTCAGTTACAGTTGTCTATTATTCCAGTTCTAGTAGTTAGAAGTAACATCACAATGTACTTGCTAAGGCAAAGTAGTAGTATGTAAGTGATCTGCCTTCTCTGAAGTAAACTATCAATAGTAAAAATTTATACTGTAATACTTCTGATCTAAAGATGTATATCTGATCTTGGAGTTATAAGACAGACTGTGTTTATTATGCTTTTACTAGGATCCCAATCGTCTGTACTATGAACCAGCTGAGCTGAAGTTATTTGAAAACATAGAGTGTGAATGGCCATTGTTCTGGACATACTTTATCCTTGATGGGGTCTTTACTGGCAATGCAGAACAGGTAATGCACTAGATAAAGAGCTTTTTAGCACAATGTTCTTGTTACATCTTCCTTTTTCAGTTAATGGTTTTGCCAACCCTATGCCCAAATGGAAATCTTCCTTAATAAGGAGGAAATAGAGTTGTCTTTTAGAGACTAATAGTTGAGGGCACTAAGTTTTAGGATTTGGAAGGCTTGGATATTACCATCACTCAAACTTTGCTTTTAACAAATATAGAAAGCAAAATAGCGAGCCCTGTCTACTTGCCACAGTCATTACTGGTACTCAGATTTACTTCCTGACTTTGTATGTATTTTTAAAAATAAATCATGGATATGTTGTTCTCACTTTAGCCAAAAATAATAATAATAAAAAAACTAACATTCCACTCATACCTGTACTCATCCCCCAAAACATAGTCATTATTGGTTTTTTAGCTACATGAATAAAGTAGTTTAGAAACCATCATTGGAAAACAGTGAGATTGACAAACTAAGTCAAGTGAGTTTAGTGTCAGGAATTCTACAATTTGGCTATGGGCTAAACTTGGACATAAATCCAATGCAGTTGGAAGTCACTTATACTTGGCTACCTAAAATACAATTTTGGTAGGGTTACACTAAAGTTTCAGGGACCAGCACTGGCTGGTGTGGCTCAGTGGACTAGAGTGCCAGCCTGCAAACCAAAAAGTCGCCGGTTCAGTTCCTAGTCAGGGCACGTGCCTGGGTTGTGGGCCAGGTCCCTGGTTGGGGGTGCAACCAATCGATGTTTCTCTCTCTCTCTGTCTCCCTCTCTTTAAAAATAAATAAATCTAAAAAATTATTTTAAAAATTTAAAAAATAAAGTTTCAGGGGCCACAAGTGGTATTTACTGTAAATTTTACTAAATTATAAAGTATCCATTTTGAACAAGCAAATATAAGCAATAGTAAAAATAACCTGCCCTATTTTCATCACCCTGATTTTATTCTAGCATTTTTCTGAGTCCTTCTCAAATTCTACAAAATTGTTTATCAAAAACTTTGGTTGCTCAAAAAGGGATTCATTTATCAAATATGCCTCCTAAATATAAAGCACATTTAGGTTATTTGAACATGGGAGCAAGAACAGGTTGGAAAGGCCTGAAAAAAGATACTTATATATTTGGCTTTACTACTGATCTTGGAGTAATCCAAGTATTGTCATTGACTTCTTCAGTTTCTGTGTGCACACAATGAGAATAATTTCTCTAAAATTCTTTGAATTTCACAGATAAAGACAAGTTGTAAGTGGAAGTTAGAATCAGTTAAGCTATAATGAGACATATGTTTCTTAAAAATCACCATGCTCTGCATATTTGAAAAATAAAAAGTATAGAGATTATGAGAAAATAAAGTTGGGGCACAACATTTATAAAGTTGGTCAGAAGTACATACAAAATGATAGGACCCTAATAAAAACAGTATCACAGCTTTGTACAAGTTAAATGGTTAAGAAATACAATAGATATGAACCTTATGCCTTGAAAAGACATGAAATTTGCTTGTGGATATGTGCACCTACATTTCTACCAGCTCACGCTGGCTCCCAAGCCCACCACCTTGTATGCCAGAGGAAGAGAACAAAAGACAGCTAGCAAAAGACAGGAAAAGATAAAAAGAACATAGAACAAAGAGGAAGACTAAAAATAGACTGAGAAGAAAGAGGGGGAATTGAAGAGAAAGGAAAGCACAGAGCCATTCAGCCAGGGTGGCCAGGAGAAAAGAGCAGCTCAGGAGTTATGAAGCGATGGAAAAGGGGGGTTATCTGAAATCAGATGGAAAGTTGTAACACCACAGACAAATGGTGTGGTGCATCGTCCTCTTGAGGTATGTGTACATATATGTTTTGTATAATCTTTCATTACTAAGTTCAGCTAAATGTGTTCTCAGTTGAAATTGTGCATGAGCATATGTGAAATTCATGTTATGTTCAAATTGTTGCCTAATATATCAAATGCATTGGAACAAATTTCTGTTTTCAAAATAACTGTTATGGAAGAACTGACTATTTTTTCTACCATCAATTATAGTGGGTTTTTTTTTACTTTTTATGTACTACTAGTGTACAGCAAATTGTTAAACAACAGCAAAAAAATAAACTTGACCATAACATAAACTTAATTTGGGTAAGGTAGAGTTTTATAGAGTGAAGAAACTATCCTTAGGGTAGTACATAGTGGATAAAAATAGGCCTGTGGAGGCAGGCTTACTTGGACTCAAATCTGGAGTTAACCTTGCATTTGCTGTGAGATCTTCCACAAATTCATAACCTCTTAGAGCCTTAATTTCCCTGTAAAATTTTGTAATCATACATACCTTCTAGGATGGTTATTAAAATTAAATGTGTTAAAGCATGCAAAACTCCTAGCATTTTACCTGGCCTACAATAAGCATTTAGTAAATGCTACTTCCCTTTCATCTCACTTTTGCTAGGTGACCATGTTCCTTTTTCAATAGGACCTTCTTTGGCTACAGCCCTTCCCTAGATCGCCAAAGGGAACTTTCTCTATTTTTTTCCCTTTCTTATACCTACAGGTTCAAGAATATAGAGAGGCTCTTGAAGAAGTCCTCATCAAGGGCAAAAATGGAGTCCCACTTCTGCCAGAGCTGTACAGTGTTCCCCTTGACAAGGTGAGCAGGACAGTGCCTGAGCATGGAGCTGGGGGAAGAGGAGCAATATCCTGATAGGACTGCCTCATTTGAGTCAAATAATTTCTACCATCTTCTGATTTTCATACTCTGAAAGTTTATATTTAGGTATAGGACAATAAAAGTAGAACTTCGTTCCCTTGAAAATAAGTGTTCTGGACATTGTTACACAGCAAGATAAGGGCAAGACCAAATCTTAGGGTGATAGTTTCAGGGGTATAAACATATCCTCAAAATCACTGTGATTGATATAGTAAATATATATGACCTTTTTGTATGTCAACCGTAACTCAATTTAAGAAAATAAAATTAATTGTTCAGAGATTGATTTTCTAAAAAGACCAAAACTTAACTTGGAGAATGATATGGAGATCAATAGGTGGAACCAGAGTGATGTTCTCTGTGAACTTTCAGGATTTGATACTCTTTGCTCTGAGGCCAGAAATTGGGGATAGTTTGAATAGATCAATCTTGGAAAAAAATATAACTCCATTTTCCCAAAGTGCCAGTCAAGAGTACCATTGTTTCTCTTCTCCATTGCAAAAGAATATTAGCCATGGGAGAGATGCAGTCTTCCATTCTGGTGGGGATGGGGGGAATAAGCTCCTAGCAATATCAACAGCATTACCAGAGAGCTCGATAGAAATGCAGATTTCAGGCCTTTCCCCACACCTACTCAGTCAGAATCTGCCTTTGGATAAGATCCTTAGGTGATTTATTTTTCACATACAGTGAGAAGAGTACTGCCCTAGACTTCGGTCATAGTGCTTGACTTTTCAATACATTGCACGTGTAACTTGTATATAGTATGAGTCACAACCCAGACTGAGCCATTTTGTTGCCTAGTATTTTAAAACTTCTATTACCCTTCATGTGGCCTCTTTATATCTTTTCTTTTAGGTTGATGAAGAATATCAAAATCCTCACACTGTGGACCGAGTACCCATGGGCAAGTTGCCTCATATGTGGGGTCAGTCTCTATACATTTTAGGAAGCTTGATGGCAGAGGTAAGGGGAAATGTCAGGGCTCTTTTTCTGCTTTAGTTACCACAGTAATAAGATTTGTGAGTAGCTCATTAAATCTTTTGCCTTTTGTATTCTGCATTAATTATAGATTTTCCTCCAGGTCCTTAGAGTGGGAGCATGACCAGTCCTTGATATAAATCTTTGCCCCCAACAACCAAGTCCCTCATGCTGCCCAGGGCTTCCCACATTGGCACTGTATCTACAGCTGCCATGAGATCAGGCCCTAGATCTTTCCCTTTCAAAACGTCCCCTGGTGCCTTGCCTGGTGACTGATGAATGCAATAGCACTTAGACATTGTACCTGAGAATAGATTTAAATGCTAACTTCTATAAGCAACATAATGTTTCATTCTTTTTTAAAAGATTTTATTTATTTATTTATAGAGAGAGGGGAAGGGAGAAAGAGAGGGAGAGAAACATCACTGTGTGATTGCCTCTCATGCACCCCCTCACTGGGGACCTGACCCACAACCCAAGCATGTGCCCTGACTGGGAATTGAACTGGCGACCCTTTGGTTTGCAGGCCAGCACTCAATCCACTGAGCCACACCAGCCAGGGCATGTTTCATTCTTTAAGTGAATAAGATAATTTTAGTTACCATGAACAATAGTTAGTAACACCATAGTTTTTATTTATTTATTTTTCATAAGGGGCTCTTTAAATGTTTCATATATTAAATTCTGTTGAGACAGCTCTTAATGTGGCACTCAGGAATTTCTGTCCAGCTTATTTGTGACATTTTGGGCATATAGGAAGGGTTATTTTCTCAAAGTGTTCCAGATTTACTGACAAATATATTTCCACATTGTAGGTTATTATGGTAATCTATAACCCAGGCTCCTAGAGGATCTAGGATGGGACTTAACTATCCTTTCCGACACAAACTCTTTGATCTGTTTATATATGATTATTGACTTTCTGCAACTATTTTTATTTGTTTTGTTTTATTTTGTTTTTCTCGGTTCTGTTGATATATAATTGACATGAATCACTATGAATTTTAGGATAGAGTAATATCAACCAGTGGTCATTGGCACCAATTCAATGCCAACAGGAATCCCCAATTTGGGGTGCAGTGAAGAGAGAAATTCTGGTTTTGGCTGGTGTGGTTCAGTGGGTTGAGTGTTGGACTGTGAAGCAGAGGGTCACTGGTTTGATTCCCTTTCAGGGCACATGCCTGGGTTGCGGGCCACGTCCCCAGTTTGGGGGGCACTTAAGGGGCAATCACACACTGATGTTTCTCTCCCTCTCTTTCTCCTTCCCTTCCCCTCTCTAAAAAGAAATAAATAAAATGTTTAGGAAAAGAAAGAAAGAAATTCTGTTCAGTGCAAATACCTCAACTGTGATACAGCACAGTTGTGAAAACAGCACAACTGTGGAACAGTTCAATAGTGTTACAGTCCAGTTATGGAGTAGCAAGGCTGGAGAACAGCAGGGCTGTGGAGTGGCTCTGGAGTGAGGTGGCCCTGGGAGGAGGTCCCTCTCCTACTAGTGACTGCTTAGCTCTCAATCTGTCTGCTTCGCTACTCTTCACACCAGTCTGCTTTGCCCTACCCTGCTCTGCTCTTCGTGCTCTTCTATGCTCTGGTCCAGTCTTCTATGCTCTTCTGTGTTTCATCTGCACTGTTTCAGCTCATCCAGGGAAACACAATCTTCAGTCTTCTGTGGAAAGGGAAAATGCACTGTATGAACCAGAGGGGAGTGACTTACATACAGAGAAGTCCACATCCCTGGTCCTTGATTGGCCTGTCCTCATGCAAATCCTCACAGTTTGTCCAAAAGGCACTGTCCCAATTGGTCAGAATGGAGCCAGTCTAATTGGTCAGTGAAGATGCTGATGGGAGATATAGCTGCATAACTCTGATTGGATGGGGAAAAACCTTAGTCCTATTGGTTGAAATAGGATTCCCGGAACTCCTGTATAAGGGCTGGCTCAGATGGCAGGAACACAATGCAGGCAGGCAGTTCAGTGCAGGATTCTCTTTGAAGTGTGAGAGGTCCTGTTTAGAAACAGCTGCTAGGCTCTGCTTTTAAATTTGAGCCCAGTTAGCCACCAGGAGCCCTTTTTGGTAGGTATCTTCTTTCTCTGGGTCCATAACCATAAGTTTGATTATCTGTAGTTGACATTAATATGGATGTAGTGATAATGGGCAGAATGATTTGCTTAAAGTAATACTTTCCCTGCCCTGGCCAGTGTGGCTCAGTTGTTTGGAGCGTCCTCCCATAAACTGAAAGGACACGGGTTCAATTTCTGGTCAGGGTATATGCCTAGGTTGCAGGTTTGGGCCTCGGTTCGGGCATGTATAAGAGGCAACTGATGGGTTTCTCTCGTGCGTTGATGTTTCTCTCCCTCACTTTCCCTCCCTTCCCCTCTCTGTAAAATCTATAAGCATACCCTCAGGTGAGGATAAAATAAACAATTAAAAAATAAAGGAGTACTTCCCCGGTGACTTTCTCATTCGATTAGAATAAATTAAATGGGGACTTCCGCCAAGATGGCAGTGTAGGTGGTTGCACTTGCTGCCCACACATCCAGAATGTCCATACAATGAATGCAGAAAGCAAAAAATTAAACAACCAGAACGGACAGAATCGAACTGAAGGGAAGTCCGACACCCAGGAGGTAGGAGAAGACGAACATCCAGGCCGGTAAGCGGGGCAGAAACGGGCGGAGGAAGCAGCGCTCACGGAGGGTCTCACTCACACCGCGACTTACGCCGCTACTCAGGCCACCAGTGCCTGAACAGGGCGTGGCCCCGAACAACAGGTGAATCCCGCAAGCCGGCGACGCTGCCGGAGAGAGGCCAGGGCTGAGCCAGCAGAACCGAGTCTGGCAGAGGAGGCGGTGGGGAACTGGGGAGCGGAGGAGTGACGGGAGCCCGCGGTGATCAGAGGCCGCCATTGCTTCCTCCCAGACCCCGCCCCCAGAGGCAACGTCACCCAAAAAGAGACCCAGGTCGCAGGCATCTGCCAGCTGACAAGTGCACCGAGATAAAAAGAATGAAAATGGCCAAAAGGAAGGACCACAACAAATTACAACTAATGGATGACAACATAGTCAACCTATCAGATGCGCAATTTAAAATGCTTGTAATCAAATTGTTAACAAAACTGGAAAATAGGTGGACGAAAATAGTTGAACAGATGAAGAATACGATAAGGATAATGGAGGAAGATTTACAGGGAACCAATAGGGAAAAAAAGGAGGTTGGATCTCAAACCAATGGGATGGACCAGAAGGAAGAAACAAGAATTCAAAAAAATGAGGAGGGACTCAG
>PVJI01027795.1:0-17260 GCA_004026765.1 Micronycteris hirsuta
TGCTTCCCCATACAGAAGTCATTTCCCATTCACGATCCAATTGCCATTTTCTAGTTTCAGATTGCCTACTTATAAGCTGTCTTCCCCAACCACACTGAGGGAGGGACAATTTCAGAATCCCAGCCATCCACTTTTAGTGGCTGCCAGTAAGAGCTATTGATGTTCTTTATTATTTTTTATTATTAAAAGTTTTATTTTGATTGCATGCTCACATACAAATATGCCATATACATAAATGCACCAATGTGTTCAGCTACCTCTTTATTTTTAGTGGCTCCCTATTTTCCTCTATCAATGAATAGACCATGAACATTGCTGCAATGAAAATCTTTAAACATATGTCCTTTTTTCATTTCTAGAATACATTTCCAGATGTGGAGCTATTGGGTGATGTTCTTTTTAAATCTTATTATTTTTACAATGTGCACTATAAAAATGCAAGATAGGTATGAATCTCAAAAATGCTCAAGTTGGCCCAATACCCTCGGACAATCCAAATGTGCTGCAACATACCCTGGTATCCAAGCCAGTGGCTGAGCTATAGTGAACGGAAGAAGCAAATGTGGGACACGTTATAGACATGATGAGTAAGGGGTGTTGAAGAAGGGGGTGGAAGTCTATGTGAGCAACAACTCAAGCCTCATGACCATAGGGGCTCCTCTTCCCTAGGGACTTAGCCAGGCCCTCAGTGTGGGAATCTGTACTTTGGCATTGATCATGTGCTTCCTGGACCATGAGACATGTTTTATGTCCATGAACCTGGCCTTCATTCTCCAGAAGGGCAGCAATTGGGTCCTTCATACATTCACATCCACACACCATCTTAGGGCAGGCTAGTGCAGAAAAAGTGCAGGGGCCTCATTTACACAAGGTGAATGGATTCCAAAGAGGGTGCTGCTCACAGAGTAGCTGTTGTCACCTTTGGAAGCCATCAGGGAAATGCCTGAATAGCACTGACTGGCATAGCAACTGCTGAAAGAGAGGCAGCCTGGAGCCTTGGGGGAAGCCCATGATGAGTAAAGGACCTCGCATCTAGTCCTGGACTTGATAATTCCAAGCTGCATGATCTTCAGCAACTCTCCTTACCTTGTAGAGCCTTCAACACAAGACCATGCGCTCTAATTAGTGTACGAGGTTGTTGTGGGGAATATATGGAAATAAATGAACAAGGGGGGTTGACCACAGCAAAGCACCTCATGCAACAAGGATAATGCCTGAGGATATGCTCCAGCTAGTTTGCTGGAGACAATAGAGCAGAGCCCAGTAACCCCCAGTGTCCTAACTGAGGCTTTCAGGAATCAGTTGGCGAGCAGCTAACCCTTAGAGGCAAGCCCATCTAAGACTGCTTCAGTTAATTCCCCAAGACGCAAGAGCTAAATAAGTACTTATTGTTGTATGTCACTGAGGTTTTGAGGCCATTTGTTACGCAGCATTATTTTGGCAATAGGTAACAGATATAACCAAGGTGACAGAAAGGGCCACAGTGAAAACAACAATAATGAGAAGTAATTTCTAAAGAAAACAGACTTTCTGGGGTTTTTTGAGGGGTGACAATATACTCAGTTTTTCTAGTATCCCTGACCTAGCCATGGCTGCGTGACACAGTTTTGGCCAATGATAATATGGGATAGATCCAACTAAAGTCACCCTTCCTTTCTGCTTTGAACTTAGATGTGATGTCTAGAATGGCAGCAACCATTGTATGGTCATGAGACAATCAGCATGAAGATATACACCAATATGCTAAGGGAGGCAGAGCCCTGAGGATGGCATTCACCAGCTGATCTAATGCCAGAAACCATTTCTCTCTCTGTACTTCTTACTATGTGAGGACATGAATCCCCTCTTTGTCTCTGCTGCCATTAGTTGGGGTTTCTGCACTTGTAGCTATGTGCCTCCCTAACTGATACAGGGCACAGAAGATTGATTCTAATAGGCAAAGGAAATGAAGGAGGTTAGAGAAGGCTTCACGGAGAAAGTGGCTATTAAGCTGGGATTCTGAAAGATACATACTATCTTATCAGGCAATTTCAAAGGTTGATAGGGACTAATAAAACTAGAGAACTTTGGTGATATTGGTTAAACTGAAAAATACCTAAGGTAACAGGAAGTCATTGTGGCCTGTGGCTTAATGGAAGTGAATAGGCTCTAGCTGAAATGTCACTATACAGAAGGGCTTCTGAATTGTGAGGACAAATGTACCTGAACAGCATGACATTAACCCTGTTGTTTTATGTGGCATCTCTAATCAGTGGTTTTCACAGACAATTTCCTTTTACTACATCATGCGCACTCACGTCGCTCTGTCTTTAATTTCAATGAAGGTGGTTCTGGAGAGGCAATTCCTAGGGAAGCTCTATAGAACTCTAGCCTTAGTGGAAATTCTTCTAAATCTCCCAGGGATTGTGGCTTGGATAATAACCAAAAAAAGATCCTCTTTTCCCTTCTCTTTCTTTTCATAGTTTCAAGTGATCATATGTAATTAAAAAAGATTATTTCTTTTAAATCATTTCCCTGTGTTATGGGCTGTGTATCTAATTGTTCCATGATGCCATGCTGGGACTGACTGATGCACCCACTCTCCGGTTCTGCTACCATTTCAGACATCATTCGACTGTAAACACTCACCACATCTAGTGACTAAAGAGACAAACACTGTGCCTTGCTGCCAGACTAGGGTTCTGAACAAGAGGATCTGGTTGGAGGTAGTTGCAGGGAAGAGGAATGTAGCAGGTGGCTAGGAGTGCCCCGGGTTCTATCATATTCTTTAGGCCCTAATAATTTAGAGCATTCCACTGCCTTTCAAATGTCAGAATCTGCCTTCATTTGTATGAAGACTTTTGATTTAACCTTTCACAAAGCAGTGAGGAAGTACAGGAGCATTGCTCTTCCTGCGACCTCTCAAGCAACGGCTGATGAAAGTCGGTGCATGAGTGCCCAGCTCTCTTTCTCCCTGGCTGGTTAACTATACACTGTGTCCCTGGGTCCCCCACTGAATTAAGCTTCAGGTGTCCACAGTGTTGAAACCTTGAGCAAACACCTTTTATTAGCAATTTTCCTCTTCTGTATCACCTCTTCTTCCTCTGCTGATGTTTTAAATGATCACTTACATGGCTTATCTCAGGGTCTCTTTTTGGGAAAGCCCATATTAAAACAAGAGAGAAATCAGTTAAGAAAGACTGTTGAAGGAATGCAGTGCCCCCACATTGTCATGTTGTTAGTTGGCATTTTGCAGGTCTTTGAAAACCACTGCCAAATGAAAAGGTTTCTTTTGCAGGAACTCAAACACTGAAGGAAATGAGTACATGTTAATGTATCTGCTCCATTAGCATAAACCCTATAATTATGTCACTTGAAAGGAGTCTTCATGAGGATCGCATCTGATTATTGTTCCTGGATGTCACCATATTGGCTGGGGTCATTGTTTTGGAGCCTTGTGAATGAGAGATTTACCATCACTGGAGAAATGCTTCGTGGGCGGAAAATGCTTTATTAGTTGTCTGTTTCCTCAAGAAAATGGGGTGAGAACTGCCACTTACCCCTCAATATCCACTAAAGGAAGGTTCTGGAGCAGGTTTATTTAGCTGGGCTGATCCCGATGCGGGCCTTACTGGGTGTCAAATGTATGCATTCCCCATTGGTCTGCTCAACGGCTGCAGGATGCAGCACTGGACTGAATCTAGCCTTACAGGTGGGAACCAAATTCAGTAACCTGGTCAGGTCACACAGCTAGTAAGTGGAGTAGGAAGGATTTGAACCTAGATGACCTGCCTGTCAAATCTGTGCTCCTAACCATCATATTACCCACCATCTCAGGAAGAGGACTGTCTGTGCTCCATTTGATGAGCATCTCTACTCCTCTAACTCTTTCAGGCCCCATGTCTCCCTCTACAGAGACCTCCAGTGAGATGGGGGCTCTTGACATGAGGTCCCTGAACCCCCAAACCCATAAAAAATACTTAGAAAGACTTAAGAAGTGTGTTAATTTGTATGGGAACAATGCATATTTGTTTTCACAAAACACTAAGCAGAATTCAGTATTTCCTTTTAGTATGAATAAACTATGGGAGTATTGGCAAGACCTGGGAATCTGTCCCCAATGGAAATCATAGACATTTTACCTAAGATTACTGGTGTTGCAGAGACCTTAATAATACTCATTACTACTTCAAAAATAGTAGTTATGAGACCTGGCACTAGATCTTGTATTTAATGTATTATGAACACAAATTCCCAGGCACCTTCCACACTCAGTGTATCCTGGTGAAGTGGCTCCAGCAGCCCAAGATAGTTCTTTGAATGTCACAGGGGTGATCCATGAGATGCAAAGCACACAAAACTGTAGAATAGGTACACAAACTAGTAAGAAGGATTCAGGTTGATCTGATGGAGCACTGACATGTCTGCTAAATATGTAAGTAGGGCCTTTGGTATTAAAGCTAGACATAGAGCTAGTCCCTGGATTCTATGTGAGCTTAGAGGAAGGACACCTAACCTAGGTTTTAGAGAATGAGAGAAGGGTATGTTCTGGAGGAGTTGATGCTTATACCATATCCAAGAAGATAAACAGGCATTAACAAAGCAAATAGGAAAGAATTTGGCTAGACAAGGAAACAGCACTATTAAAAGCATGATGTCATAAATTAACCTGGTTTGTGTGGAAGACTAAAAATTATTCACTATTGCTTGACTGTAGACCATCAGTGAGAAAGCAGAGACAGATGAGGCTGCAGAAATATGCAAAGATCAGTTTGGGGAATCTCTGATATTCCAGGCTGAGGTATTTGGAATTATAAATGCAAACTATCTGTCCTGAATAGAAATCACTGTTGATTCCACTAGACGAAACTTATAATGGTGATGATAAAAATGATTTTGATGATGGTGATGATAGTGTTCATGATGTGATGATGGGAACAATGATGATAATGATAGTGATGGTAGTGATGGCAGTGGCTGTGATGTGATGGATGCTTGAGACCGTGATGATGATGGTAATGATAAAGAGGATGATGATAATGATGATAGTGATGAAGGTGAAGGTGATAGTGATGGGGATAATAATTTGATGATGATGGTGGTGGTGGTGATAGTGATTGTGATACGATATTATAGAGACAATAATGATGATAATGGTGATGATTATGACCATTGACATTTGTTGAATATGACCATGGGCCTAGAACTGCCTTAAAGTTTTTCTCTCAACTATACCCTGTGATAAATGCTATTGTTTTTTTTTAAGATTTTAATTATTTATTTTTAGACAGAAGGGAATGGAGGGAGAAAGAGATGGGGAGCAACATAGATATGTGGTTGCATCTCATGTGGTCCCCCTGGCCTGCAACCCAGGCACGTGCCCTGACTGCGAATCGAACCAACGACCCCTTGGTTCGCAGCTCGCGCTCAATCCACTGATCTACATCAGTCAGGGCAATAAATACTATTGTTATCTCCACATTTCATATAAAAAACTGAGGCAAAGAGCATATAAGCCCAAGGTCACATAGTACATGACTGAAATTAGACTTCAACCCATTTGCATGTCTCTAATCCAAGCCAGAATTCATGGCTTTAACCCTTTAACTACTTCCAGCAGCAAGAGAGGAGGAATGGTCTGAAGGCTCAGAATGCCCACTGGCTTGAAGATATACCATGACCTCTAGTTCTTAATTCTTCCTTTTCTTCCTGTACCACTTCTCAATGACACCCCACCCCACTCCCCATTAAACTCTAGTGGCATATTCTGTGAGGGTTCTCAAAATCTCAGTTAAGACTGCCTGACAACAGGCTTGGTTGCCTACACTGCCCTTTCCTTTTCAGGGTTGTTTGAGAAGATGAGGACAATGACTTCTGCCCTAGGGATGTACTGTAAATATTACAGGATTTAACTTCTCTGGAGGACTTTGAAATTTTGAAATGTACTCAATTATCTGCAAGGTGGTGGAACTCTTTACTTCAAAGTTGGTGAGAAAACGGCTTCTTCCTTCAAAGTTTTTACTGGTAACCTGAGCTAAGCCTTTCTATGAAAACCACAATTGGGTAGGAATTTTCATGCCAGACTTAGAGCTAAGCTTATTGCATAATATTGCCTTTGAAAGACACCAGGCTAGTTATCGTTATCAAGATACGTGCTTCTTGTCTTTCTGTCATTTTATTGTTATTCTCTCTCCAAACACAGTCTTGGGAGCTGGTGGACACCACAGCTGCCAGATTAACATCAGAACTGCAAGCCAATCATGAGTGAGCCACCAGGACTTCCAAAAACAGAATCAGTCTGACACACAGGTTCTCCAGGCAGGCTCGTAATCTGGCGCCTCTTCAAACCCAAGTTCTTTAAATATTTATTCAACATTTATTTAGTGGAGGATGGAGGAGAAAACTAATCTTCTATTAATAAAAAATGAATGTAGAAATTAAGCTTCTTACTAATTCATTTCCACTGGTGTAATACTAATTCATTTCTACTGGTACAAACATAGTCAATATTCTGCAACATCTTCCCCCATTTTTCTGTAATTGTTATTCTTTTTGAGTTTCTCTTATTAAAAAAATCCTACTCTAAAGTAGGCAACTTCTTGCTGGTGAGTTAAAAGTTTTACTATTTAATATTTAGATAGTGAAATATTTTATCCAAAGTTGATAAACACTAAGCACTGTTCACTTTTAAAATCTCAGCTGGCAGGATGATGTAAGGACTCACAAAGTACATGTATACAAACAGGCTGGCAGTAGCAAAGCAGATCCTCTTTGTTTCTACCTTAGGTGGCTATTTGTGTCAGGTGGAGATTAATTCATGTGTCTTCAGTTGTGTTGTGTGGAAATCCAAGTTAAGTGACATCATCTTTCCCATTTATTATACTGATGTTTTTAGGGCTCCTGGTAGACAGGTCTGCTGAGAAGGTCAAATGGCAACCCCTCTAGCATTAGGCATGTGGTTGAAAGCCATGTCAGCGTGCCCAGGTTGGGACCATTTCCTTAACTGTATGTAATTACTGTGCCCTATTACCAGATCTGACCCAGTATCATAGGATGTACTCTTGGAGTGGAAGGTGATTCCCCTCAATGATGAAGGGCTACACTGGGTCATCCTGGGTCCCTAGCCCAGGATTCTGATTGTAACTGGTGTAAGGGCTAAAGGCTGGATAGCTGTGGGTAGAGATCTAGTCTGGGGATATGTGTGTAAATGAGCAAAGCCAACAGGCTTGTGTGGGCCTTAAGCTCTGATCTCTATTTTATTGCTTCAGATCTAGTGCAGCTAACAAAGCCAGACCAAAGCTTCACATTGCAGCACTTCCAACTACATTTTTCAGTGACAATCCATTTAAATAATTACTACGGACTTTTAAACTAGGAGGTTCAAAACCTCTCTTGTTAGACAATTAGCTTAGCTGGGCCCGTGGCCTCCTTCCCCTCTGGCTGATGTAGACTGGCTTGATGTTTAGGGATATTCCAAGGAATTCTCTGTACCTGGACAACAGTACAAATGACTACTGGTTTTGGGATATTCTTGAGTTCTGTTCACCTGGTATGCTCTTAGAAGGCAATCAGGGCTCAAGACAGAGATGCTCCAAGACCATCTACAAAAATCCTCTCTGTGGAGGGGGGAGGGGTATAATGGGAGAAAGAAGGGAAAGGGTCAAGTCAAGGAACATGTATATATAAAGAACCCATGGACAAGGACAACAGTGGGGAGGACTGAATGTGAGACAGGGTGGTGGGCAGGCTAAGGGAGAGCAATGGGGACAAGTGTAATTGAGTAACAATAAATTTTAAAAAAATAAAAAAAAATACATGTACTCCAAAAAAAAAAAAAAAAAAGTCCTCTCTGTTTTTGGAGCAACAGTGTCACTGAAAATAAGGAGGCTCGATTTTTGCTGCAGTTTGTAAATGCTGACACCAGTATTAAGAACTGTGGCTCTAAGGCAGAGAGCTAAAATTTAATCATGCTTTCACTTACTTGCCCCAAGGCTCAGAAAAAGAAGAAGCTGAGTTGCAAATAAGAACATGGGAGATGACCCAAAAGCATGGGGTAAAGTACACCGAAGCAAAAGGGAAATAAATTCCCTTGAGGTTATAAAGGGACTGGGAACAGTGATATCTTTGAGTTTCTCCAGTTCTCTTCTGCAACTTAAAAACAGGAATGGGAGAAATTTGCCAGCTGAGCCCTGGTTGGATGGCTCAGTTGATTGGAGCACCATCCCATACACCAAAAGATAGTGGGTTTGGTTCCTGGTTGGGATGTACATGGGAGGCAACATATTGGTGTTTCTCACACTGATGTTTCTCTCTCTCTCTCTCTCTCTCTCCTTCCCTCCCTCCTTCCCCTCCTCCCTCCATTTCTCTTTAAATCAATAAAACATATCCTTGGGTGAGGATTAAGAAGAAAAAGAAATTTGCCAACTGATTACTCCTGCTCTCCCCCAGTGTAAATAAGTTAGTGGAAGCAGAGATGAAATGTGGTAACAAAGCAGGAATTGTATTGCCTGGGTCCTTATCTCTGCAGTGTGACCCGAGGTGAGTATTTAAGCTAATAAAACCTTCAGTTTTCCTAGTCTGTAAAATGGGAAAAATAATAGTTCTTACCAGATATGGTTGTTTCAAAACCTGATAATCCATGCAAAATTCTTAGCATAATAGCTGGACTGTTGCAAACATTCAATAAATGCTGAATAATATTGTTGCTAGGGTCAATATTATTTTAATCAACTTGTTAGAAAGGTGGAACCAACTGAATTGAAATAGACTGAGAGGATCATTCATATTTTCTCATCACAAAAACAGAAAAAAAGATTAGCAGGCTTATTCCTCTCTTTGACTGTATCTGTGGGGACCACATGTATGGAAACAGTCACGCAGTAATTGTTTGCTGATGAGCCTGGTTTCCTTTTCTTCTCTTGCCTCATAAGAGCTGTTGCCCATCCAAAGAAACCCAACCCAAGTTTCACATTCCAACAAACACATGAGATTTAGGATTCCCCAGAAGTCAAAAGGGATGGCCAATGCAATGATAAAATTCAATCCACCCCTGGATCCAATGTTAATTACAACTGAAAAGCAGATGGTGTCTAAATGTAGGACCATCTGTTCCTTGTCTGTGGGAAGATTCCCCTGTGGAGAAGACAGAGCCATGGCCAATTTCTTTTTGCCCCAAGAAAGACTGGACTTTTGCATTTAAGAAAACATCTTATTAGTTGTCATGATAAGGTTTTCTTTGATCTACATAGCCACAGAAACATTAGGTCAGACATTCAACAAAGGAAGGTCAATGGGCTGACCTCAGGAATGCAGACGGCTATTCAAGCTCAAAATGCTACCACAAGTGAGACAGTCTGAAGATAAAATATTTGAGTACAACTTGTCTATTGATTTGTAAGACAACCCCTCCTTCCATATATATAACTCCAATTAAGTGGTCTGATGAGGAAATATTTGATTGAATTCTATTACTGATACTTACATTACCTGTCTTAAGAACTGACAAAGAAGTAACTTCCCTTTTCACTTTCTAGACAAAACATACCAATTAACAGAAGAATAAATGTTGTGGCTCCTGTTGGAATGCCACTGTCACTGCATCTGGTATGGTAAGGACTTTAAATCCACTGATAAAAGCCAATAAAGAAAGAATTACCAAACAGACACTGAAGGCACTTCTTTTCGGTTATAGTTTATCATCAAGTTTGTACCACACAGGGAATTGTGCCTTTGATTGTGGACCTAATGGGAAGTGTTGCTGACTACTGTGAAGAATAAGTATGTGATATGTGGAGCACAAGTTGTGGATGCCCCTTGGCTCACTTCTAGCAATGAACAACTTAAGACACACTGGTAGCTTCCTTCTCAGTACAGTTTCCCAGTTCACCTGTGGCTCTGCCTTTCTGCCTGAGGAAGGGCCCAATGCTAGAGAACTTTCTTCAGCTCATGTACAGAGCAGCCTGAAAATGTCTAGGTTTCAACAAGCCATAAACAATCAACAACCAAGCAGACAGCCGGTGTCAGTCAATAACCAGCCTGCTCAGCCCTCACTGGAGCAGTTGTGAGTAGGGGTCTACACTATCATCAATGGGTTGAGTCCCAGTTGTTCATAATGTTAACAGGCTTTTTAATGGCCCCTTTGTTGGCTCCCCTCCTCTACCTATCTTGCTTGCCCCACTCCCTCAATCTGCTTCCTGGGCATGACCTCAAATAAACTTCCTGCACCTGGTGGTGTGCTGGTGCAGCTTGTATAGACTCACAAGGGCCAATTATTAACTTTTCAGGAAATGTGCAAGTCCACTGATATACTGATAACAAGACTGGTCATGATGTGGATTTTTGCACCATGGAAATCCACAAATGCTTCAAAATAGGTCTTCCCCTAGGAGAACCAGTTGTTACATACTTACCAGCACACCACTGCCTTCACTCTAGTCTTTATTTCAGGGTTTGTTTTGGGGAGCACCCAAACTAAGAGTGTGAACAGCAAGTAGCCCACTGAAGCCAACACATGAGAATTTACCGTAACTAAAGAATCATTTTGCCCTGGCTAGTGTGGCTTGGTTGGAGCATTGTCCCCTACACTGAAAGGCCACGGGTTTGATGCCCTGTCAGGGAACATGCCTAGGTTGTAGGTTCAGTCCCCAATCAGGGCATGTACGAAAAAGGCAACTGATCGATGTTTCTTTTATGTTGATGTTTCTCTCCCTCACCCTCTCCCTCCCTTCCCCTCTCTCTAAAATCAATAGCATGTTCACAGATGAGAATAAAAAAGAAGAATCAATTTGCCATCATTATTACAAGTATTCCTTCACTGGTCAAAGGATTAGTACACTTTACTGGTGGAAGAGAATTTGTTTCTAAATTTACTGTTAAAGGGGTAAGAAGAAAAACTGAAACAAAAAAACTGCTAGATGCTACTGCCACTTGAAATTCATTTCAGTAGAAAGTCTTTGTGAGCTTGGGCTACCCAAAGATTCATTTGATAAAATACAGAAAAGGAAAACACAAGAAATACAAAATATTGATAAAATGGATCACCTCAAAAACAATACTTTACTATTCAAAAGACACTATTAAGGAAATGAAAAGTCAGGCCATAGACTGAAAGAAAAGAGTTGCGAAATATATATCTTATAAAGTGCTTATAATCAATGTATATAAGAACACTTACAACTCAAAAGAAGAAGATTAAACAGAACAATTAAAAATGGGCAAACTATTTGAGGGGACACATCATAAAATATAAATGAATGAGAAAGGAGCTCATGAAAAGATGTTCAACATTATTAGTCATTAGAGAAATGCAAATAAAAATCACAAAGAGATAACTCTATAGTCTATACACTCACTATAATGATTGAAATAAAAAAGACAGATGATAGTTTTGTTGAGAACATGGAGCAATGGGAACTCTAACCATTACTAGTGGGAATGTAAAAAGGTACAGCCATGCTGGGAGACAGTTGGGCAGTTTCTTATATAATTCAAGATATACTTATATGCCACATCCACATACTTAATCAGGAGAAATGAAAACACATGTAGACACTAATGCCTATACATGAATCTTCATAGAAGCTTTGTTCATAATAAACCCAAACTGGAAATAACCCAGACATCTACTAACTGATGAATAAATAAGCAAGAAGAGATATACCTGTACATCGGAATTCTCTTTTTTTTAAATATTATTTTATTGTTGTTCAATTAAAGTTGTCTGCATCCTTTCCCCTCCCCTCCCCCCACCTCCTCCAAACCCACCTCCCTCCCCTGCCTCCATCCTGCCCCTTGGTTCTGTCCATGTGTCCTCTATAGTGGTTCCTTACAATGGAATTCTATCAAACAATAAAAAGGAATAAACTCCCTGTATATACAACATATACAAACTACATGAATAGATCTCAAAAGCATTATGTTAAGTGATGAGGTTAATATCACCAGTAATAAGACATATCAAGATTGCATCCTCCTGATAGGACCTGCTGAAAAGAGAACAATGTCACTGTGGTATTTCCGCTGAACATGTGTAATCTCAATAAAATGAGAAAACAGAACACAAACCCACACTGGCCTGGACTCTTCAAAATGGTGAAGGTCATGAAAAACAAAGACTAAAGATCTATCGTGTACTGGAGCGACTAAAGAAACATACAGCTAAATGCAACGTGGGATCCTGTGTTGGATTAGAAAAAGAGATTAGTGGGAAAACATGAAATTTGAACAAGTTCTATAGTTTAGTTAACAGTATTGTAACCAAAGTTAATTTCCTGGTTCTGATCATTGTACTATCATTATGTAAGATACTAACATTAGGGGAAGCTATGTGAAGGGTATATGGGAATTCTCTGTACTATTTTTGCATCTTTTCTGTTAAAGTCTAACATTACTTCAAAATAAAATTATTTAAAATAGCCATTTGGGGTATGCAAATTATACTCCAATAAAGGTGATTAAAAAGTAAGCAGGTCTCGTCCTGGCTGGTGTGGCTCAATTGGTTGGAGCGTTATCCTGTAAACCAAAAGGTTACAGGTTTGATTCCTGGTCAAGGCACTTGCCTAGGTTGTGGGTTTGGTCCCAGGTCAGGGTGTGTATGAGGCAACTGATCAATGTTTCTCTCTCTCATCAATGCTTCTTTCTCCCCCCGCCCCTAAAATCAATAAACATGTCCTTAGGTGAGGATAAAAAAAAGCAGGTCCAAATTTTTCAAACTGTGACCCAGAGAATCTGATGTTTCTTTGAGGGCCCAGAAATGAGGAGATGGTAAGCACAGGAAGCTCCATACCCTACTTTAGGTCATGCTTCACTATTTTCTGTTATATATTCATATGTACATACATATAGACATACATACATACACACACATTTATTATGCTTATGACTTCACTCAAAAGGGGGCATATTACTGCTAAGAATTTAAAAATTTTCAACAATAAGATTATATTTTGAAACATTCAATTTAGGTCTTTTTCTTAGAGGAACCCCATCTTTAAGAAAAATGAAAGTTGGATGATCCAAGATGGTGGCAGAGTAGGTGGAAGCTCCTTCTAGGACCAAATTGGAATTGCAACTAAAGTATAGAACAATCAACTGAACCAACTGAAGACTAGCTGTCCAGAAGTCTTATTTTTTTAAATTACTTTATTGTTGTTCAATTACAGTTGTCTGCATCCTCTCCCCTCCCCTCCCCTCCCATCACCCCCTCCAAATCCACCTCCCTCCCCTGCCTCCACCCTCCCCCTTGGTTCTGTCCATGTGTCCTCTATAGTGGCTCCTGAAAACCCTCCAGAAGTCTTATAATCAAGGATTTACAGAAGAAGCCATATCAAGACTGGTAGGAAGGGTGGAGGTGCAAAAAGGGCTGACCCAGCTCCCATGGGCAACAGGGGTGATTCTGGAGTGCTATCTCTGCTGCAAAGCTTCCCCTGAGGAGGGTAGGGTCTCAACCCCATACTGAGCTCCCCAGCTCAGAGCACCAGAGCTGGGAAGAGGAGCCCACATAACGATGTGAAAGCCCACTTGGGGATTCTGAGAGTAAAGTGGAAGAATGTGGTGTTAGAGGAGAGCATACTTTATGCAGACTCCCAAAAGGCTAGAGCTTTGGACAAGCCCAGAGGGCCTGGACATCACATTGGCAGCATGTAGCAGTGGCCCAATGGATAGTCAGACAGTGGAGAAGGCCCTACAACTCAGGCCACCGGGAATGAAGTAAAGGCTATTTTTAAAAATAGATTTGGAGAAGTGTAGGAAATAATCAGCTCTGATAGCCACACTTGGACCTAACGATTGCCTGATGTTGTTTTCTAATTAGACTTCCTTTCCTACAAGTTTTGGTTTTGAGGTCAGTAAGGAGAGAAAGTGCGTTAGGAGAGAAAATGCTACCCTGAGGAAGAATTACTTGAAACTGATCTCTTGGGAAAAGCTATCCCAACCAGGTGTCAAAAACTTGTTGAAGCAAGTTACATTTGAGTTGAGCTGCAGAGCTTTGAAATTGTCTTTTCTTATTTTTAACACGCGGACTGGCTACTACAGCAACAGTTTACACTGCAGCTGAAAGCAATGCCTCCTTTTCAATGCAGCATAATAGTTTAGGGTTTTCCAGGAGAAAACCCATGCTTATTAAGGGGCTTAACTCAATGGTGAAATTATTCAGCTGACTTGGAATTCTATACCAATTTGGGTGATAGGGGTGAGGGAGCGGACAATTTAATCAGACAAAGTGGTTATTAACATCATGACAAATTTTCCCTCTAGAATGCTTTCCCAGTAAGTAAGGAGTTTTATTTTTGGATTTTCCTTATACCTAAGGCACAGAGTGAAGGGAGGATATGAGTAACAGGCAACTTTTGATGCCCATGGTGTGTCTTTGTGGCTGTTAGCACTTACTCCACTTGAGTTGATGAAACCTTGGTGCGGTATATTTGCCACACAGAGGAGAGAGGTCCTTTAAAACTCAGAGAAAATCACAACCCCCACCAGTCATTTACAGAACAACTTTTGGGGCCTTCTGTTCACCATGTATGAAATAAGAGAACTGGCATGATGATGTCCTTTCATGCACTAATGATCTTCATTTTGTAAATGAGAAACTGAGACCCACTGAAGAGGCACTGGATGTGAGGTGGGAGTAAGACAGAGCAAGTCACAAGTGCCATTGTAGTAGGAGGTCTCCTAAAAATCTTTCTATAGAAGTGTTTTATTATTATTATTTTCTATTTAATCCTCACCTGAGGATATGTTTACTATCCTTTGATGTTAATGATTTTTGGAGACAGAGAGAGAAAGAGAGAAACATCGATCAGCTGCCTCTTGTGTGCCCCGAGTAGGGATTGACCTGCAACCTAAGTATGTGCCCTAATCAGGGATCAAATCCATAACCTTTTAGTGTATGGGATGATGCTCAACAAACTGAGCCATCCAGCCAGAGCTATGCAGTGGTTTTTAGAGTACTGCCTGAAGTAATTAGGTCATCATCTGCTGTTCTAAGTTAGCCACACATCTATTTTTCTTTCCCATCATTGAGACTAACGAATGGGAAAGAGATATGGCCATTCTTGAACTATGAACCCAAAAGATTGGAACCGGATAAAAATTCCTCATCCGTCAATGTTCCTTGGCCAGGGAGCTCCAAAATATTTGCTTTTACTGCCACTGAACCTCACCAGGATCATGGAACATTCACTGTTGGTGTTTCTTTAGCAGGTAGCTAATGTGTAAGTAGTAAGTTCACTGCTTCTTCTCCTTGTGACTGTGCTAAACAAAAAGCATAGGTTTTACTCTCTTTTTAGGGGATGCTAAAACATTTAAGGGGTGCTAGTGCCTAGGGTGCTGAGGTTGTGGCTAACTCAAAGTTGGCTTTCCAAAATTTCCAAAAATTAGAAAATCAGACAGTTTTACCTAATAGGAACAAAGTGATCTGCTTAATCCAAGTGTTTGTGAGAGCACCTTTTAGCCAAACTGGGCAGGGCACTTCTCAGCCCTTCCTGCTAACTCTCAGAACTCTGTCTCGGTTGCAATCCCCACCTCCCTTCAAATTGGGTGGACAGCTTTGTCATCACAGGCTCTGTGCAGTGCTTTGTCACCTCTATTTGGGATCTCCATTGAACTTCCCACTCCTCTTTTCATTTTCCCAGGCTGCTTTGAACCACAGCATTCAGAAAGTTGAGACACACATTCAGAGTTTGCTAAACTTTTTTTTTAGTTCAAAAAAGTAAAAAGGAACAGGTGAAATTAATTTTACTTGTCATATTTAGCTGGATATATCCACACATTACCATTTTAATATGTAATCAATATAAAAATATTAACGTAATATTTTGCATTCTTCTTTCTTGTTTGTGAGCTGGTGTGTGTTCTACATTTATAACACATCTTGGTTTGGACTCACTACCTTTCACATGCTACAGAGACAGTGGCTGGTGCCCATCCTGCAGGATAGTGCATGGGGAATGCCCAGTCTTCCATCTCTGGGTTATTTCTTCCTAGATCACACTGTTGTAGTTGGATCCATCCCTCTTACTTTGGATTCATTACCTTAGATTTACTTTCTGAGTGTTCCAAATTATTTTCTTCCTTTTCCCACACTTTGCCTACTGACCTGCACTGCATGCCTTTGCTATTCTCAACTTGTCCACCAGGCCTGCATTAGTTCTTTAAAATGCCACCCAAAGGTGTACAGGCTTGTTTGGTTCTCCAAATGCTCCCTCTTTTTCCATGACCAAATATTTAATATTCCCATGGTGTAAACTACTGGCAACATTCTAGGGCAGCCTGTGCATACACTGCATACAAGTGTGTCCTCAGTCTTGGGTGTCAGCTTCAGTTTTATAACATCTTTTAAAAGGCTTGGGGTCACCATTATAATCAGCTGATGTGACTGGCGTCACTACTGGTAAATGGTTTTATCAGCATTAGTTTTATGTACCCCATTAGCCATCCTGTTATTAAATATTTTCTGAGTACCCACAATATCAAAGACACATTCTGAGGGGCTGAGGGAGGAATAAAGATTATTCCCATCTGGACTCCAGCCTCTTGAAGTTTACACAGCTGTATTATAGAGAGGCTGCCATTCTACCCACTCACGGGCATGGTTTCACAATTTCTGAGTTGAGTCTATTCCTTTCAACATGAAAGTCACTTTACTTTTTTGTAATGCAGTGAGTCACCTTACATTAAGTGTAATCTACATAGCATCTCCCCATAGCTTTTAAGTGTTCTCTCAATACCAGGCACTACCTCCATTTTTCACATACACAGGTACATACACATGCACACAGGTTCACACACAGGTGCACAGACTGCCTGTTTGCTGTAAATAATTCTTTGGACATTAGAAGAAAACAAGGAAAGAAGGAAAGGGGGAGGGAGGAAGAAAGGGAAAAGCCAGTTTGGGGCCTTACACAAACTTTGAGAATTGCACCCCTTGGCATCTGCCAACTACACTACACATGACAAATTCCTGCTGGTTGTAGATCTATGGATCTTGGTAAATATATGTACCCCCCTCTTCTTTTGATGAAGTAAATGACACATGTGTAGGCTGTCGCCTAATCACATTTTTGCTCATAGAAACTGAAACTTTAGGTAGTTGGGAGGGGAGCCTCCATGTCAGTGAGCAAAGAAGTGAATAGTTTTTTGCACAGTCACCAAAGTCAACTTTTGAGTTTCTTATTTTATTCTATTTCTTTAAGTTTGGGCTTTTGAGTTATTTTGATATATTTTGAGCCTTAAGAATGGATCAGGCAGCTGAGGGAAGAAGGTAAGAAGGTAATAAAACAGC
>PVJI01027796.1:0-17244 GCA_004026765.1 Micronycteris hirsuta
TATGTTCTCCTTGGAGAAGTGTCTGTTCAGGTCATTTGCTCAGTTTTAATTAGATCGTTTGTCTTCCTGGTGTGGAGTCATCTGAGTTTTTTGTATATGTTGGAGATCAAACCCTTCTCTGAGGTATCATTGGCAAATATATGTTTTCCAAACAGCTGGTTCACTTTCCATTTTGTTGATATTTTCTTTAGCCATGCAGAAGCTTTTCAGTTTGATGTAGTCCCACCTATTTATTATTTCCTTTATATCACTTGCCCTAGGGGATATATTGCTGAAAATATTGCTGCATGGGACTACTCAAAATAATAAATGAATTTGGAAAAATGTTGGGATACAAAGTCAAAGAAATTGAAGGCATTTTCATATACCAACAATGAAATATCAGAAACAGAAATTAGGAAAAGAAATCCCATTTACTATAGCAACAAGAAAAATAAAATAGGAATAAACTTAACCAAGGAAGTAAAAGACCTGTACTCAGAAAACTACACAACACTGAAGAAACATATAAATGGAAGCATATACTGTGTTCATGGACTGGAATAATTAACATCATTTAAATGTCCACGCTGCCCAAAGCAATCTATAGATTCAACATAATCCCTATCAAAATACCAGTGACATATTTCACAGATAGAAGACAAATATTTCAAAAATTTATATGGAACCATAAATGACCCTGAATAACCTCAGCGATTTTGAGAAGGAAGAACAAAATTGGAGGGATCACAATAACTGATATCAGACTATATTACAAGGCCACTGTAATCAAAACAGTCTGGTACTGGTGTAAGAACAGACACATAGATCAACGGAGTAGAATAGAGAGCCCAGAAATAAACCCATGTCTCTATAGTCAATTGATATTGGCAAAGGGAGAAGGGATGTAAATGAAATAAAAATAGCCTCTTCAATAAGTGGTTTTGGAAGATTTGGAGAAATATATGCAAAAAAAGGAAACTAGACCACCAGCTAACATTGTACACCAAAACAAACTAAAGATGGATAAAAGACTTAAATATAAGGCATGACACCATGAAAATCCTAGAGGAAAACATAGGCAGGAAAAGTTCAGATATCCCATGCAGCAAATGTTTTTGTTTTTGACAAATATATTGTACTTTGTATATTGGCAATCAACTTCTGTTGCACTTAGGGAGAGTTTCCTGCTCAACATCACATCCTCATTTGAAAATGTGACTTTTTCCTGATAATCTGTGCAGAGCAGTTAAAGGCATGAAAAGACCTCTGTATGCCCAAATTACAGATGCCCCCTCTATTATGAGAAGTCTTAAGTTTCACACACGCTAGGCTCTCTTTTCTCCAGTGTAAGATGGAAACATACTTATTCAGAAGGTTTTCTTTTCTGGACTTATATTTCACATATTATTGATGCTTAATGAAAACAGAGTAAAAATAATCTTATCCTCAACAAAGGCACACATATGAAATTGCTCGTATCTTCCTAGAATTTCACATTTCCCTTGCTTTTGTCAGCTAGTTGCATTACCTCCACTACCACCACCAACACCCCCTCCCTGACACACACAAACTCAGAGAAAGAAAACATTCTTTTTTTAAAAAAATCCTCACCAGAGTATATGTTTATTGGTTTTAGAGAGAGATGGAGGAGGAGACAGAGAGAGAGAGAGAGAGAGAGAGAGAAACATCAATTGGATTGGTTGCCGCCTGTGTGTGCCCTATCTGGGGATGGAACCTGCAGCCTAGGTATGTGCCGTGACCAGGGACTGAACCCACAACATTTTGGTGTATGGATTGATGCTCCAACCAACTGAGCCATCCAGCCAGGACAAGAAGGGAAACATTCAAAACATTCTGCATAGAAGCAGTAAAAGGTATATTTTCAAATGGAAGGAACTGCATATACTTAACCTGCCAAAACTTCCTTTACACAAAGAAGAATTTCTTTCAAGGCCATTGGGCTTTATGTATAAGTGACTGCATTTCTATTTATGCTTTTCTGCTGTTATAATTTTAAGGCATGTCTGTGCGATGCCATATAAAAATAGAAAAATATTCATTGATGATTTTGCCACTAATCCTCTGAGGAATACGGGATAAAGTGAATAAACAAATAAGTAGTTGTGAACTTAGAGAGATTACTTACACTAGAAACCCTGCATGTCAATTTGAGGCCTGCTTTACACTCAGGTCAATGAGTGCCCCACCATTTCCTGCTCAGCTCTGTGTCACAGACATGGAGACAGGAGCTAGGTCTCTCAGGGGGCATACATATGGGTTTGGACAACGAGGGGCACTGGTTGAAGACTGGAGGGCAAGAGAAAGGAGGAAGCCAGGCTACTTCTCTGCCCCATCTACTCTATTTTTAGTACAGGTTGGACAGATGCCACTGTCATTTCATGGCTCCAGGTCCCACTGACAGGTCCGGATGGCCCCAGTGTCTTTTGGATGGCACCACCCCTGGGTCTGCTAATACCGTGGCTTCCCAGTTCCCTTCAGCCTGGGGTGAGAGTGGCTTCCTAAGGTTGTTAATCCCCACTGGTCCCTTTCCTTCATATCTTCTGTGTAACCAGTTCCCTGTATTAAGCATCATGTGTTTTAAATATTCAAAGTAGATTCTGTCTTCCTGGTTGGATAACAAGAGACACATCCTGAATATTAAAAAAAACCCCAATCATACGATGACTCTATTTATTATAGATATATTTTTTATGAACACAGGAAAAAAATCTAAGTACACCTTAAAAATATGCTGACATTATTCATTTGTTTAATCACTTTAATTCGAAATTAAAAATCACCTCAAAACATTTCCATTATTTCATTTATGGTTTAATATTTCTGATATCGCTCCTTTTTCCTTACATTCAATATTACTTTGTATTCGTTTCATGGTCGGCAGTTAGACAGACATGAGCAGAGCAAGGATGATGGTCCAGGTACAGAAGGTCACCAGGCAGAAAGCCCCGGGTGCCTAGCAATGGGCAAAACTGGGCAAACCTTGCCCCCAGGGTAACCTTTCTTCCCCTAGCGTATCACTGGTCATACAGTTCTGGCTCTCTCCTGATCTTTACTCCCCCGGCATGTCACTACTCATGTGGTTTTAGACCCTCTCAGAGGAGGAACAAGGGGCTAAAGACTGTCCTCATGCAACTCCCACAAGGGCCTTTGCAAAACCTCTCCCTTACACATTAACTCCTAGGGATAACATCATGCTCAGCTGTGTTCCAGCTCCAGGCCCAGAAAAGCAGCAAAACCAGACAAGTATATCACATTTGCATATATGTATCCCATTTTTTATCCACTTATCTGTTGATGGGCACTTGAGCTAGTTCCAGATCTTGGCCATTGCAAATAACGCTGCAATGAACATAGGGGTGCATATATTCTTTTGAGTTTATGTTTTGAGTTTCTTTGGATAAATTCCCAGGAGTGGAATCACTGGGTCATAAGACTGTGCCATTTTTATGATACTGCTCTCTCTTAACACTATGTCTACAACATTGAAATTTTACACCAGCTTTAAAAAATTATTACTCTTCAGGAGATACAAAAGTTGACATTGCATTTTCCCACTGTTTTAACTTATTATCGTGATTTTACTCCTGGCCATCTCATCTTTGGCCCACACTTCCCTTTCCCATTTTCTAGTATGCCCGTTTCCTAAGTCAGCCACAAAGGAGAACAGTGCTTTGGACATTAGCTTCATTTAAATTATTCAAGCTAGAGCACTCTTTTGATTCAATGAATGAACTGTTGCTCTTAGGGGCCCAGCAATATTTATTTGGTGCCTGTAGTGTATAATTCTCCAGTACACATTAGGGAAAGGTAAACATGAAGGAACACAAAGCCCCTCCTTGGTGGCTGGGGAGAGGAGACCATTTGGCCACTTCAAGGGACAAAGATACAGAAAGACATGAGTAATAACTATAAAAGAAAATGCAGTCACATAGAGGGGTTTACACTTAAATGCTGTGTGGGTACAGTACATTCTGAGTACTGAATAGACCAGGTGAGAATGGTTAAGAAACACACTTCATGCAAAAAGTGAACTTTGAGCAGAAGAAAGGGACCAAGCAGCTTTAATGAAGAGGGAGGGAGAAATGGCATATCTGGGTAGGGAAAGCTTATATAAAGTATTAAAATTCCAGGGAGAAAGACCAAATGGACTTTCTAGATAGGAGAAATGAGAAGGGAAGTGATAATGAAGTGATGGGGGAAGACAGGGAAAAACGGACACCTGGTGCTGAGTACTGAGTGAAGTCCTGAGGCCATCCCACTGTGACCCTAGCCTCAGTCATGTGGGTCACCCACGGAAACTTCCAGCCACATATTTGTAAGTGTTCAGCTTCTACTCACACTAGGCAGAGCTCTCCTGAAAAGCGTCTTTCATAAATTATGCCGCAAATGATATACATGCTTTTGCTAAGCTGGTTTCCTTCACTTCGTGACAGTATCTGTGTTTTAACCTCAGGAAATCTGACCTTTGGATAAACTAATTTTCACCTAAAAATCTATATATGGCATTGAAATTCTTTGAACATGTAAACTCTAAAGAAGAATTAAGTATGTTTTCTATTGTGTTATGAGGAATAAGAATAATGAGTTCAATGAAGTCACCATTTGTGAGAATATACTGACCTTGAATCTAAGATATTCCCCTCAGCCAAGGAAGAGCTCACTCCTGCCCTCAAAGGGAATGTTTCTCTACTACTTGAGATGACTTACAAATGAAGAAAGTGTGACTTTCTAGCACAGTTTCTCTGGATAAATAAGCAAATATTACAATTTTTTTTACCAGTATACCACTAGAAATATTGAAAATTGCAAAAAAAAATCTGCATTTGCTGTTAGACACTTCCTTCCTCAGGCAAAATAGTCCCAACAGCATCCTTCCCCCCCCCCCACCTTATGCTGATATCTTTACAAGAAAACACTGTAAAACCCTTCCTTTTTGACTCTACAAAGCGTTTAAACATCAAAACATTGTCAAAAGGGTGAGGCTGTTTTGTCATGAGCCCAGGTCAAGCTGTTCTCTCCGAAGCAGAGGTACAGAGCTGAGCGTGAATAGCACTGACTGGAACAAGCAGGCTGGGCTTGGGCGCAGGAGTAAAGGTAGACACTGTATTTAACAGGAGGTAAGCTCTTTTAACCCATTTTAGGTACCAGCACTGAATAGCTTTGTCAAGAATTACTTATGTTCTTGAGAAGTATATTTTATGACAAATTATAGCTACTTATCCATTCACATCCTTGAATATGAAACTTTTTTTTTTTGGTTTGTAAGTTAAATAGTAATGACCTAGAACAAATATGTATAAGGACAGTCACTCAGACTAATTGGCACTGGTGTTATGTAAAACTCCTTAGAGAAATCTGAATTAGTTGTTAAAATAAAAGGGAAAAAGGAAAGCCTAATTTTTTCAAAAGGAGGACAATTGAATCTAGAAAATGCTCCTTGTCTCTTTTTAGCACGTCATGCCTCATTTTGTGCATGAAATAACTGGATATATTTCCTGTGGTATTTCAAACTGCTTTCCATAGCTTGCAAAAATTAAAGGGTATTATTGGATTAAGAATAAGCAAACACTGTGCTCGTTCTGTCAAACAGGCATGACGTGACATGCTTAGAAAATAGGCTGTGCTTATTTTCATTAATTTATTTCAAAACTTCTCTCAGTCAAAGGGTACTTGTAGGTTTAATAACTTTCTGCTATAGACTATAGCACATATATTAGGCAGGATTGGTGAAATATAGCCATTAACATATAAATGGGATGCCTTATCAAGAATACATTTTAGAGTTGGTGATAGAACTTAAAAATCACTATTTAATTCACCATTATTCTCAGCAGCTTTTTAATTTGATGTGGATGCATTAGTGATTTAGTGCCATGACTGTAAAGTGCCAGAAGGATTTATTGACATGAAGCAGATCAATTCATATTATAAAATGGGGACAAGAACTAAGACATCCCTTTTCTGACCTCAATATTCTCAAGATTGAAGAAATATCTAATTAACACCCTCCATACTAATATTAGAAGTATTTTTTTCTTAAATTACATTCTAAAGTAAAGAACAATTGTGTCTAGGAGTTGTGTTCACAATGAGAGCAACTGTATCTGTGGACAGCAAAGATTCCTTCAAGTTCAAGTAACAGTTTTATCAATTATAGTGTAAGGAGTAAATTTCTAAGTGAATCTTATATCTTTTTAGAGAAAGGAATGAGAGAGAAATATCAGCTTATTGAACTATATTAGTAGTTACAATAAATCCTTCCTGCCATGTTGATGGTTATTTCCATGGTAACAAGGTTTACAAAAATAGCTAATATTATGTTTTGCTTAGAAAATCAAGTTTTCATATTTCCTCCAGCACAATTACTATAACCAGCTATTGGAGTTATCACTGGGTTTAATATTACTCCTAAGAAAGTGTGGTAAGTGCAATGGTAGAGGTATGCTCACTGCACACAGAGAGCATGGAGGAGGGTCACCTATCTCAGGCTATCCAGCAAAAATTCCTGAAAGGGGCAATGCCTGAGCTGTCTCGAATGCAGGTAGGAGTTAGTTGAAGAATGAAAGAAGGGTTGTCCAGGCAGAGGAAACAAAAGAGGAACAAGAAAATAGTAGAGAAAGAAGGAAAGAGCCGGGTTTTAGGTGTCATTATGCCCTACTGAACATCTTTACCTGGAAAACAATGAGGGTCTGTAGAGAACATTGTCACTTTACATGTCAAGCATCTGTTATTTGTGAAAACAATTGTATCAATTGTACCAATACAATTGTAATTGTACCAATATCTTATAGCACCTGAGCATTTAATTCTATATTAAGGACTTATTGAAAAAATTTATGTAGCATGTTTTAGTAATATACAATTTAACTTTCATTATTTATTATCCTAGCTAATTTGTGGTTGTCCTTATTTATTTTATTTATTGTGATATCTGCATATATAACATATAACAGGAAGTAGATACATGAAACCGAACGATTCACAGTACCTGCCTTCAAAGAGTATATAGCCTATTAGCAGATGTTTTTGAATAATCCAAAGAAATATCATTACAATAAAATTATATTACAGAGAAAGAAATGCTATCACAGGAATAGATATAAGATCATAGAAATACAAAGGAGAATCTGAGAAATAAACCACTTGACTAGAATGTATAAAAGAGGACAAGAGAAGGCTTTCAGCAGAATCCGAGTCATGACCATGTCTAAAGGACAAACAAGAGTGATAAAGAATGGGGTGGTGGGGAGCAGGATGAAGAAATGGGGAGAAATCCCTTTCAGGTCTCTCTCCCTTTAATGTTTAGTAAATAGCCAGTGTTTTAGTATTCCTGGAATATGGGGTTCATGTGAAACTGTGGATAAAACTATGTGAGTAATTCGTGGACATTTTATTACTTGGAGGTCAAGCAACTAAATACAATAGCTGAAATAAAATTTAGGTCTTGAACTTAAGGACTTCTGGTCAAGATGGAGGCATAGGTAAATACACTTTGCCTCCTCACACCAGCAAAAGAAAAACAACAAATTTAAAAACAAATAATAATCAGAACTTTCAGGAAACTGAACTGTATGAAAGTCTTACAACCAAGGAGTTAAAAAAGAAATATTCACCCAGACTGGTGGGAGGGGTGGAGATGGGCAGCTGGTGTGGAGAGGACTCTCAGCAGGGTGGTGGCTGGTGGACCATGTGCAGCAGTGGCCAGCAGAGCAGGCAGTCCCACATTTGTGTGCAGATAAACCTGTAGGAACAACTGGGGAGAAAGACAGACTGCACAACCTAGCGTTCCAGCACGGGGAAATAAAGCCTCAAAACCTCTGACTCAAAAAACCTAAGGGGGTTGAGGCAGCAGGAAAAACTCCCAGCCTCATGGGAGCGTTCACTGGAGAGAACCATAGATTGTAGAATGTACACAAAATCACCCAACTGGGAATCACCACAAGAAGGGTCCAATGTGCTTGTGGGTAGCAGAGGAAGTGACTGAAAGCCACTGAGAACTGAGCAAGCAGCATTGTTTCCTCTCACACATACAGCACCACAACACAGTGATGTGGGTTGCTCCACCCTGGTGAATAACTAAGGCTCCTCCCCTTACTACATAACACGTATGCCAAGACAAAAAATATGGCCCAAATGAAAAAAATAGATCAAATCTCCAGAAAAATACAACTAAGCACTGAAGAAATAGCCAGCCTATCAGATGCAGCGTTCAAAACACTGGTAATCAGTATGCTTACAGAAATGGTTGAGTATGGTCTCAAGATGAAGGAAAAAAAGAGAAGCCTATAAAAAGTGAAATAAAGGAAAATGTACAGGGAATCAACAGTGACAGAAAGGTAACCAGGACGCAATGATTTGGAGCAGAAGGAAGAAATAAACATTCAGCCAGAACAGAATGAAGAAACAAGAATTCCAAAAAAGGAGGAGAGGCATAGGAACTTCTGGGACAACTTTATATGTTCCAATATCCGAATCATAGGGGTGCCAGAAGAAGAAGAGGAAGAGCAAGAAATGGAAAACTTATTTGGAAATATAATGAAGGAGAACTTTCTTAATCTGGCAAAGGAAATAGACTTCTAGGAAGGCCAGGAAGCTCAGAGATTCCCAAAGAAGTTGGACCCAAGGAAGCACACACCAAGGCACATCATAATTAAATTACCCAAGATTAAAGATAAGGAGAAAATCTTAAAAGCAGCAAGAGAAAAGGAGTCAGTTACCTATAAAAGAGTTCCCGTAAGATTATCAGCTGATCTCTCAAAAGAAACCTTGTAGGCAAGAAGGTCCTCGAAAGAAGTATTTGAAATCATGAAAGGCAAGGACCTACATCCAAGATTACTCTATCCAGCAAAGCTATCATTTAGAATGGAAGGGCAGATAAAGTGCTACCCAGATAAGGTTAAGTTAAAGGAGTTCATCATTACCAAGCTCTTATATATGAAATGTTAAAGGAACTTATCTAAGAAAAGGAGATAAAAAAATATGAACAGTAAAATTACAACAAACTCACAACCATCAACAACCCAACCTAAAAAAAAGCAAAAACAAAAATGAACTAAGCAAACAACCAGAACAGGAACAGATAGATGCACAGAAATAGAGGTCATGTGGAGGGTTATCAGTGGGGAGGAGGTAAGGGTAGAATGGGGTAAAAGGTACAGGGAATAAGAAGCATAAATGGTACGTACAAAATAGACAGTGGGAGGTTAAGAATAGTATGGGAAATGGAGAAGGAAAAGAACTTATATGTACAACCCATGGACTTGAACTAACATGGTGGAATGATGGCGGGAAGGGGGTACAGGGTGGAGGGGAATAAAGGGGAGAAAAAAAATGTGACCACTGTAATAGCATAATCAATAAAATATATTAAAGTTAAAAAAAAAAAACTTTGGGAGAGGCAAAAAAAATATTTAGGTCTTGATTCCAAACACAAAAGAAATGTTTATCATACCAATAGAGTAATACAAAGCTCATACGGGAATAAATGGTGAGTTTACTGCAGTAGAGAATTCTAGGCACTGCATTGTCAGCTAAGGGCAAGCAATTATTTATGTTTCCCTTTTCCCTTCCCTGTAAATACTCACTGTATCCACAGAATGATCTGTTGTTTGAAGAAAGTGAACAGGCAAGTACTCAAATATTGAATGTTTCATTTGGCCTGTTTCACTTAGTATATTTATACATTGGTTTGGCTTTGGTGTCTAAGAGGGAATCTGGATTGGACCCACTCATACAATTGCTTTGGGAATGACTTTTTGGTGGTTGACAGTTTGAGCTCCTTTCTTTTTCTCCTTGTAATTATCCTGTATTAAGTGTCATTTCTATTCTCTGAGACTTCTCCAATACATCTATCATGGGAGGCTCAGAATCCCACAAAACAAAATGTAGGGTTTTTCCCCCCTCTTTTTTGTAATAATGCTTCCTTCAGAGTTTGGCAGAAATCCTACTGGCATTATAGGTAAAGGTAGAAGAGGCTCTCCACCATGAATTCCTAGCTCAGAAACAGGAGAGATGATTGAAAAGTATATACTCCCAAATTTTCTCATCTAAGCACCTTTTCACATACTGTTCTTTCATGTTAAATATTCATTATGTGGGTCAATGCATTTGTCCTTCTTTTCCTTCAGGACATCAGAATGAGCTTTCTTAGTTATCTTAGGCTCCCATTCTCATTCTCTGCCACTGCCTTCTTTTCAATTCTTCTGTAAATTCTAGTTGGTTTCCTGGCTTGTCTTTCCTATGAGAGTATTGGTTTGTAGAACCTTTAAAATTAGATGCCTAGCTCCCACTTAAGATATTTTGATTTGTAGAGTCTGAGGTGAAGACTAGGTAGGTATCACGATTTTTAACAGCTCCCTGGCTGATTTTAATGGGCAGCCAAGCTTTAGAACTACTGCTCTGAACTATTGCTTCTCACAGTGTTGTCCCCAACAGTATCAGCATCACTTACAGTATCGGCATCAACAGTATCAGCATCACTTACAAACTTGTTAGAAATGCAGATTCTCAGCTTCCACCATGTTCCTACTGACTTAGAATCTCTCCAGATGATTTTAACATGTGTTAGAATTTAAGAACTGCCTACTCTAGAATAAAGTCCATTGGGGTTATTCCTTGTATCCAAATATTGAATAAATTATATAATAAATGTATGAGTGGTTTACTCTTATAGAATTGAATGCAGGTGATCTGATATCAAGATATTTTCCTTTGTTAAGACCTAAGAATATTAAGAATTCTACTAGTCGTACTAAGAAAGTATATTGTACCAGAGATAGAAGAACAGCAAACAGTGCGATTTTCTGAACTGCTGTCCCAGCAATTTTCTTTCTCAGCTTCATTTATATTGCCCCAAACACTACAGCACTGGGTGTTTTGACAAGGATGCTATTTTCACTTCTATGACTTCCACCTCTAATTCAAAGGTGGTGAAGTGGAGAGGCTATTTATTAGATTCCATTGGTAACAGATTAATACGCACTTACTTTCTTTTAATTTTCCAGTAAGTAGGTCACTAATGGCCTGACGAACCGAATTACGGGGTGCCTACCTCTTCCTTGTTGACCTTCTATGTATGGCATGTGAACAGTCCTCTGTTGGAAGCCGTGTGTTGCTATTATCTGTACCTCCTCCCTGGTACCATCTGGAAACCTCACTATTCTCAGAATGCAAGGTGCATCCTCTCCATTCTTAGATATTTTATCATGCTGAGAATGTTCAGGCACTGGGAGGAGTGTTGGGGTTGGCTTACTAGAGAAAAAAAAGAAAAGATTATGTACTCTAAGTCTAGTGTGAAGTTGATATATAGGCCAGAGAGAAACACTAATATTAGTTCAAGCTGGTCAGAAGTGAATTATGTCTCCCCTTGGATAGTGTCTCTAACAAATAAACCGCAAGTTGCTACCAAAGGTGGGTGCTAATCCTGTAGCTCGAGCTTGTTTCTGGAATTTTTATCTATAATGCATCACTATCCCAGACCCCAGAGAGAAATGGTGCTACAGCTCTGCATTAGCCAAAAAGGCTATGCCTGCAGTCTGCTCCCCTGCCAGGGATGCTCTGGAGAGCTATCCTCTCAGATCACAGAGCTTAATTGTTACATTTCAGTGGTTTTCTTATAGTGGGGGCAGCAGCAGCAGAAACTTTGGAGGGTACTGAAAGGACTTGCTCAACAAAGATGCCCTCCCTTCTCCCACCTGGTCCTTGATGGCTAAAATTCCCAATCTTTGTCACTCCTTTAAAAGGCAGAAATACAGTACTGTTTGGGTAGATTTCTTCCTGACCATCTGCTCTTTCACTTTCTTAGTTTTTACCTTTCTATAGTTACTGAGTATTAGATTGACAAAGATAAATCACTTTAAAATCATGAAGAAAAAGAAACGGCTCAGAAAATGAGACCACAAATAAAATCATGGGCTCTGCTCACCTACTCTGAGAATTAGGCAAAACATGTCATGCTGCATGACAAGTGGAATTTGTACATACCTGAAATGCACCACATTCCTTGAATGTGAGGAAAGGAGTGAGTAGCCAGCTGCAATGATGAAAATCCACTGTGGAAACCGATCCTGCCACTAGAATCTCCCTGCCTCCCTTTAATGGTAAATAAAGAAACATATTCCCAGACCATAGTATGCATATTTTTGGTAGAATATATGGCATGGTGAACATCTTGACCACAATATTCAAAACATCTTTACGCCTGAATGACTTAAGTTTCCCATTTCTTTGCTCCTTTGTACTAAGACGAGAAGGTCCCTATTGTATGTGGGGCAGAGGAAAAGGGGAGGGCTTAATGGTAACACCCCAGCCTACCCTCTGCCATTACAGCCTTAGCTCAAAGCTGTTTATTACTTTAGGCCATTTCATGTGGATGAACTCTGATGCAGAACAATGAGGATGGATCTAGAAGAACAAGCCTGTAAGGTGGGCTGGGGTCATATGAAGATAATGGATACCTAGTCTTGAGTATGGTAGAATGTAGCAATGAAAATGTGATGTTCATAAAAGGAATGATAAGTCACCATATACTTCCTAGTTGTTTGTTCCGCAGTCAGAGTATACATTTAAAGATTTAACTCCAATCATACCATTCCTCTGACTACTTCAGTGGCTACTCATTGCATGATCATGAAGAGAGTCATGGCCAGATTAACTCTTGTCCACCTCTCAGGTCTTATTTTATAGTCTTGTTACATGTTCTTTTGACACTCTATGATTGTAGAGGCCATTATAATTTTATTTTGGTAACTGGGTACTTAGTTTATTAATATCCATTTCCATTAAATTACAAGCTCTATGATGAGATTTGATTTTGCATCAATGTTTTATTTTCAGGATGTCCTACATAGACTTACTCAGAGGAGATGCTTAAAAATTATTTGTTAAATGAAGGGTGAAAGGACAAATTTTGGTTGGAGAACATAAGGTGTCTATAGACAAAACATAGAAAAGGATATAAATGAGTAGATTAATATTTGAAGCTAAAAAGACTGTATTTCTCTCCTTGGGGTGGGGGTAAGATGAGAACTCTTTTGTTAAATGTCTGGGATAAAGGTTTGATGTTAGCTAAATTCAAATCTAATAGCTTATCTTCTACTGCGCACACATTATAACATTTAAGTAAAATAGTGGATAGTTATTTGTTATTGGATAAGGGAACTGGTGGTCAGTGTCTATGCATCCAAATATATTGTCTTTGACACTATTTTTAATTGTTATTCTATTACAGCTGACCCAAGTTTTCCCCTTTTACCATCCTCCACCCATCCCACCTCCTGCTCCCAGAGTCAATTCCCACACTGTAGTCCATGTCCATGGGTCATTTATACTTGTTCTTTGTCTAGACTCTTCCTCTTCTTTCCATTATCCCCCTCGCCTTTCCCCTCTGGTCATTTTCAGTCTGTTCCATGTTTCCGTGCCTGTGATTCTATTTTGTTTGTTAGTTTATTTTTTTCATTAGATTCCTCTTATAGGTGAGATCATATGGCATTTGTCTTTCACCACCTGACTTATTTTACTTGGCATAATATTCTTCAGTTTCATCTATGCTGTTCCAAAAGGTAGGTGTTCCTTCTTTCTTTCTGCTGTGTAGTATTCCATTGTGTAAATGCACCCCAGTTTTTTTATCCACTTGTATACTGATGGGCACTTAGGCTGTTTCCAGAACTTGGCTATTATAAATAATGCTGCTATGAACATAGGAGCATATAAGTTCCTCTGAATTGTTGATTCAGAATCCTTAGGGTATATTCCCAGCAGCAGAACCACTGGGTCAAAAGGTAATTCCATTTTTTTAGTTTTTAAAGGAAATCCATAGTGTTTTCCATGGTAGCTGCACCAGTCTGCATTCCCACCAACAGTGCACTAGGGTTACCTTTTCTCCACATCATCACCAAACACTTTTTTGTTGATTTATTAATGATGGCCATTCTCATAGGTGTGAGGTGATATCTTGTTGTGGTTTTAATTTCATCTCTCTGATGGCTAGTGATGTTAAGAATCTTTTCACATGCCTATGCTCCATCTGTATAGTCTCCTTAAATAAGTGTCTATTCAGATCCTTTGCCCATTTTTTAATTTAGTTGTCTTCCTAGTATTGAGTCATATGAGTTCTTTATATATTTTGGAGATGAAAGCCTTGTAAGATGTATCTTTGGCAAATATATTCTCCCATACAGTCGGCTTCCTTTTCATTTTGATGATGATTTCTTTATCTGTGAAGAAGTTTTTTAGTTCGATGTAGTCTCATTTCTTTATTTTCTCCTTTATTCCTCTGCCCTAGGAGATATATTGGCAAAGATATTGCAACATGGGGTATCTGAAATTTTTCTGCCTATGTTTTCCACTAGGGATTTTATGGTGTCATGGCTTATATTTAAGCCTTTTATCCATTTTGAGTTTATTCTGTTGTATGGTATAAGTTGGTGATCTAGTTTCATTTTTTTGCATATACCAGACCAGTTCACCCAACACCATTTATTGAAGAGGCTATCTTTACTTGATTTTATCCTCCTGCCCCCTTTGCCAAATATTAATTGACTGTAGAGACTTGGGTTTATTTCTGGGCTCTCTATTCTGTTCCATTGATCTATGTGTCTGTTCTTATGCCAGTACCAGACTGTTGTGATTTCAGTGGCCTTATAATACAGTTTGATATCAGGTATTGTGATCCCTCCTGCTTTGTACTTTTTTCTCAAGATTGCTGAGGCTACTTTGGGTCTTTTTTTTTGTTCCATGTAAATTTTTGAAATATTTGTTTTATATCTGTGAAATATGCCATTGGTATTTTAAGAAGGATTGCATTGAATCTATAGATTGCTTTGGATAGTAATGCACATTTTAATGATGTCAATTCTTCTAATCCATGAACATGGTGTATATTTCCATGTATTTGTATCTTCCTTAATCTACTTCTTCAGTGTTCTATAATTTTCTGCATACAGGTCTTTTACCCCCTAGCTAAATTGGCTTCTAAGTATATTATTTTTCTTGTTACTATAGTAAGTAAGATGTTTTCCTAATTTCTCTTTCTGAAATTTCAGTATTAGTGTATTAAAATGCCATCAATTTCTGAATATTGACCCCATATCCTGCTATTTTGCCAAAATCACTTATTAGGTTGAGTAATTTTATGGTGGAGACTATAGGGTTTTCTAAGTACGCTGTTATGTTGTCTGCAAATAATGACACTTTTACTTCCTACTTTCCAATTTGGATGCCTTTTTTTTCCTTGTCTGTTTGCTGTAGCTAGAACTTCCAGTACTATATTGAATAGAAGCGGTGAGAGCAGACACCCTTGTCTTGTTCGTCTTAAGAGGACAGCTTTTAGATTTTGCCCGTTGAGTATAACATTGGCTGTAGGTTTCTTGTATTTGGCCTTTATTATGCTGAGGTATGCTCCTTCAGTTCCCACTTTGCTGAGTGTTTTTTATCATAAATGGGTGCTGGATTTTATCAGATGATTTTCAGCATCTATTGATATAATCATGTGATTTTTGTCCTTCATTTTGTTTATGTGGTGTACTACATTTATTGATTTGCAAATACTGTACCATACTTGCATTCTTGGGATAAATCCCACTTGATCATGGTGTATGAATTTTTTAATGTATTTTTGAATCCAGATTGCCAGTATTTTGTTGAGAATTTTAGCATCTAAGTTTATCAGAGATATTGGCCTATAGTTTTCTTTCTTTGTTGTGTCTTTTCCTGGTGTTGGATTTAGGATGATACTGGCCTCACAAAAAGAGTTTGATAGTCTTCCCTCTTCTTGAATATTTTGGAATAGTTTGCAAAGGGGAGGAATTCATTCTTCCTTAAATGTTTGGTAAAAGTTACCTGTGAAGCCATCTGGTCCATGACTTTTGTGTACCAGGAGTTATTTGATAACTGCTTCCATTTCACTGGTTGTTACCAGTCTATTCAGGCTTTCAACTTCTTCTTGATTCAGTTTTGGCAGATTGTCTATCTATAGAAACTTTTCCATTCTCCCAGGTTGTCCAATTTTTTTGGCATATAGTTGTTCTTAGAAATTTCTTACAATCATTTGTATTTCTGTGGTATTGGTTGCAACTTCTCTTTCATTTCTTATTTTATTTATTTGGGTCCTCTTTTTTTTCTTGATTAGTCTGGTTAAAAGTTTGTTAATATTTATTATCTTTTCAAAGAACCAGCTCCTAGGACTTCCTAAGATGGCAGCATAGGGGAATGCGCCGTGCCGCCTTGCACAACCAAACAAGGAAAAAATAAGAAATTTACACAACCAAAACCAGCCATATCTGACAGAAAATTGAATTGAGAGGAAGTCCGACAACCAAGGAATTAAAGAAGATACATTCATCCAGTCTGGTGAGCCGGGAGGGCAGGGCGGAGGGAGAGCACTGGGCAACTCCGCGGTGAGCTGGTGAGCAGACTGCAGGTCCGCAGTTGGAGGTTGGAGGGGTGGTCCCCGCAGGGCTGCAGCACACTGAGACGGGGGTGCCTGACTGAAGTGCGGCCAGCGCCTGGCTCATCTGGACCCAGCGGGGCTGAGACTGGTGGACTGGGCAGGTCCGCATTCGAGGGCAGACGGACTGGGAGAGAGAGCAGTGCGCAACCCATCGGCACAGATTGAGAGCACCTGTGGGGGTGGAGTCGGGGGCAGGAGGAACTCCCGACCTCATAGGAGAGTTTGCTGGGGAGACCCGCGGGGGGATTGGAGCTGTGCAGCCTGTCCACCGACCCCGGAGCGACCCCCAGAGCCAGTGCAGAGGGGCCCGAATTGCTTGCAGGAGGCGGTGTGGTTGCGGATGGTGGAGCAGGCACCATTGTGCTCTCAGGTCCCGCCCCCACAGGCTACGTCACAGCACAACTACTGGGAGTTTCCCTGCCCAGGTGAACCCCAAGGTTAGTAACAGGTACACCAAGGGAAAAAAAAAATGGCCCAAAGAAAGAAACAGATCAAAGCTCCAGAGCTAACAGACCAAGAGATAGCCAACCTATCAGATGCACAGTTTAAAACCCTAGTAATAAGGATGCTTACAGATTTCGACGAAAAATTATCGAAATTGCTTGAACAAATGAGGAGAGATCTGCAGGGAACCAATAGGGATAAGAAGGAAACTGGGGCTCAAATCAACAGAGTGGACCAGCAGAAAGAAAAAAACATCCAACCAGAAAAGAATGAAGAAACAAGAATTCAAAAAACGGAGGAGGGGCTCAGAAACCTCCAGGACATCTGTAAACGGCCCAACATATGGATCA
>PVJI01027797.1:0-17249 GCA_004026765.1 Micronycteris hirsuta
GATAGAGTAATCTTGGTTGTAAGTCCTTGCTTTTCATCACATTAAATACTTCTTGCCTACCCCCTCTTCCCTGCAAAGTTTCCTTTGAGAAATCAGTTGAGAGTCTTAAGGGAACTCCTTTGTAGGTGACTGTCTCTTTTTCTCTTGCTGCTTGTAAGATTTTCTCTTTATCTTTAACCCTTGGCATTTTAATTATGATATGTCTTGGAGTGGGCCTCTTTGGGTCCAACTTGATTGGGATTCTCTGTGCTTCCTGGACTTACATGTCTATTTTCTTGGCCAAATTAGCACGGTTTTCTTTCATTAATTTTTCAAATAGATTTCCAACTTCTTGCTCTTTCTCTTTTCTCCTGGCACCCATATGAGGCAAATGTTGGACCTCTTGAAGTTGTCCTAGAGGCTGCTTGTACTACCCTCATTTTTGTTTTGGATTCTTTTTTCTTCTTGTTGCTCTGATTGGTTGTTTTTTGCTTCCTTATGTTCCAAAACATTGATTTGATTCTCAGCTTCATCCACTCTACTGTTGTTTCCCTGTAAATTGTTCTTTACTTCAATTAGTGAATCCGTCATTTCTGAATGTACCTTTTTTACGTGGCTGAGGTCCTCACTAAGTTCCTTGAGCATCCTTATAACCAGTGGTTTGAACTCTGCATCTGATAGACTGATTAGCTCCATTTCATTTAGCTCATTTTCTGGAGTTTTGATCTGTTCTTTCATATGGGCCATGTTTCTTTATCTCATCATTTTGGCAGCCTCCCTGTGTTTCTTTCTATGTATTAGGTAGAGCTGCTTTAACTCCATGTCTTGGTGGCATAACCTAATATAGTAGGTGTTCTGTAGGGTCCAGTGGCATAGCCTGCCCTATCACCCAAACTGGGTACTCGAGATGCACCCTTTGTGTAGGCTGAGTACACCCACTTCTTGTAGTTGAACCTTGGATGCTGTTGGCAGTCAATGGGAGAGATTGACCCAGCCCTGTCAGCTGCAAGGACTGGCTGTGACCACTTACCACCAACCTCCACCCTCAGTGAAGGAACAGCTGTGCAGGAACAGGGTGGAAGTGCTCTGCAGTGGTCTGTAGCTGTCCACTGGGTATGCTGGCCCTGGGGTTTCCTGGCTGGTGCAGGCTAAGGCCAGCTCCCACCAGTGTTTTGCCCATGGCTTCCCTTCCTGAGCTATAAAGTACTGAGAAGGCTGCTACTTGGGCTGTGCTTGGAGATTCCAAGGTGAAGCCAAGCTATGAAACTAATCTAGCTGCTGCTGCAGCCCAGCCTGGAGCTCACTGAGGCTAACTGTTGCTTGTTTGATAGGATTTAGGAAGTTGTGAAGCATGATCCAAGACCAACCATTTATATAGAAAAATAGCTTGGGTACACCCATAATTGGGTGGCATGGAGTCTCCGGGGATCTCCAAGGCAGGTCAAACCATGTTAGCCAGGTTGATGGAGTCAGATATGGCATCAGCCTAGAGGCTTCATGGCTCTGGGAGGGAAGGCTCAGAAAAGGGATAATGGCCACTGTTTGCCCCGATGCCAAACACTTTAGCCTTTCCCAGTATGCCACTGGTGTCCTTCAGGCTGCTACTCTGGTGCTAGAGCTCAGAGTGAGTGAGTCTGAGTAGGTGAGTGTATATGGGTTCTTTAAGAGGAAATTACTGGGGCTCCAGCAGTTTCTTCCACCAGCTCATTCCCCACTGGTTTTTGCAACCAGAAGTTATAGGCACTTATCTTCTTGTCACCAGAATCCTGGGCTGGGGGGCCTGGTGTAGGGCTGGGCCTTCTCACTCCTGGGATATCCTCCTGAATTTATATCTACTGCATATGGGTGAGAGACCAGCCTATTCTGCATCTGTGCCCTTCCAACCATCTCAATGGATGTAGTTTCTTTAATTCCATAGTTGTCAGACTTCCATTCGACTTGATTTCTGATGGTCCTGAGTGATGATTTTTCTATAATTTAGTTGGAATTTTGATGCGGTTGATGGAAGAGGCAAGCCATGTTTGCCTATGCCAACATCTTGCCAGAAGCTCCATTTTTTTTTTCCAGAGCACATTCTCTTGTTTTGCTAACAGCATCCCTACAAGGCATTGGTTCTTAAACTCCAACATGCATGCACATAACTAGTACCCCAAAACTTATGAAAACACAAATATCTGTTTTACACCCCTAGAGATTCCCTTTCTGTAGTTTTGAGGAGGAGCCTGAAAGGTTGCGTTTCTTACAAGCTTCCAAGGGTGCTGATGCTGCTGATCCATGGGCCAATGCTCTTAGTAACAAGCAGGGGAAAGATGATTTCACCCATTTTACAGATGCAGAAACTAGTTATCATCTATGGAAGGTTTAAAAGACAAAGATACATATACCTAATTCTCTGGTAAGATCTTAGGTGAATTCATTTCTATCATTCCATTTTTCCTTGTAGTTCTGGACTAGCTGGGTAAAGAGAGGAAGAGTTGAGTGATGGGTTATAATCAATCTTTCTACAAACTCATTAAGATATAGATGTATCTGGTCTAATGAGGAAACAATTTTCTTCTCTACTCTCAGTGCTAAGGTTAAGAACTCCCAAGATCAAAGCTAGGCCATCTGCAAGCTGCCTTCCTACTACTTTCCCTTGATGTTGAATAAGGATAATTTATTGTAGCTGCAAATGGGAGAATTGAAGGTGGAGGGTGGTAGTGGAGGGAAAGATAGCCCTACCTTCCAACTGATGAAAAGAGCTAATCAAACAATTTTTAAATCTATTTATCTCTTTAGAGGACCCACGTTTACCTACATTTTGGGCTAGTGATTTCATAGCCTGTTGTGTTGTGGTGCCTGATAAAACCATTGGGAAAAAAATGTATCCACAAAATGGAGAAGTAGTGAACTATAAAATTGCTAATTATTTTCTAGTAAATTTACTTTTAAATAACTTTAGACATCAATTACAGGCATCATTAGGCACCATTAAGCACTGGGTGTATTTACCAAACAAGGGGAGCACATTGCCGATTCTCGTCCCATCCCTACAACCTCATCATCCAATTTCAGCCTCCCCCATACTCCTCCCCAAGCCCTCCACACAGACACGGCTTTAGTGTCAAGAGCTGAAATTAAACTCCATAAATAATAGCAGATTGTTTCCATTGCAAGTGCCATTGCCCAGTCAAGCCCCAGGTATCTTAGATGGATAGTTGATGGGAAAATCTTAATTCTAATGGTCAGTTTTGAGTGCAGTTTCTGGCCCAGGGTTTCTCTAAAATTGCTACATATTAGAATCACCTGGGGAACTTAAAAAAAAAAAAAACCCTCTATGCCAGAGCTGCGTTTCAGGCCAATTACATTAGAACCTTAACTTTGAAAGTTAACAGTAAAAGAAAAAAAAATGTATTCCTGGTGTTTCTAATGTGCAACCAGGGATAATGACCAAAGACAGTCTCAGCCATTCTCAGGGGCCACACATAGATCTCTGCCTTCCTCATGTCTCCTGTGCAGAGCTCTAGTCAGCTGGAGTTCAGAAGCCATGATTCTTTGGCTTGACTGTATTCATGGGATCTCCTCAGGTGAGTTTGTGCCTGCCTATCACATACAAGGCTTTATAGCCATTTATTTATAGCCCTCTTTCCATGATGCAATTGAATGTGCTATGTGTTCAGGCAGCCTGTATTCTAGACCCAGCTTGCTTTGGAATGATAAGTAAACCTCAAGTTCCTCACCTGGCAAGCAGGGGTGAAGGGCTGATATAGGGCTGTGTGTGTGCATCAGCTCAGGTGGGAGGCTCAGACTATATGCTGTGGTGCAATGCCTTTGGTATTTTAACCTGACTCTGTCACTTACTAGCTGTATCACTTGGTCTCACTGTGCCTCATCTCATCTTAGTTACCTCATAAGACTGTTGGGAGGATTAAATAAGTGAATATATGAAAAGATGCTAGATGATAGCTCTCATTAAAAAAAGCATAGTGTCTAATCCATAGTGTGAGCTCCTCCTCAGTTTCTTGTACATTTCCACAGAAAGGTAAGCTTTGTCCCTGCTTCTAACCTTTCTAAAAAAGGTGTAAGGGCAGCTTTCACCCATCTTTTTGTTCTTCTCCAAAGGAGGTAGAATAACCAATATAATTGATGAGAACATGGCATGTGCTGGGCAACATTTGCCAGCAGGTTTGGTCTCTGCTCATTAGTACCAGGGGCTCTTGCTGTCTTAGACCTGCCTGTGCTTAGTGAAGGGGACTAGAGAAGGAGAGATCTCTGTTTTCCAGCTTCTTTCCATTAAATTGTGTTTTAATTCTGGGTCTGCTACACAGGAAAATGTGTACATCCTGAATGTATAGGGAGTAGAACTGGAAACCTTCAGTCTAGGCTCAGGTCCAAACCATTCTTTCCACATGGTCTCCCTTTGTGGAGGGAAGGGACCAAGAAGGAGCTTGGGTATTAATAAAACTGATGGTTCTGTTCTCACTTGGTTATTGGTTTCTTTATTTTCTGTAATCAGACCGTGGAGGAGGATTGAGGTGGGCCTTGAGCACTAGATTACACCAGCAAGATGGCTCCACTTTCCCCTCTGTTGGCTTTATCCATGGGATAGAGATTCTGCCTAGGTGCTTCACTGATCATTTCCCCTGCTAAGTCCTCTGTTCTCACATCCGGGTCCACATGGACCCTATGCACAGGGCATGTGTGTACAATGGCACCATTTCACCATTTTCCCAATTGATGAGAGGACATGGAGTAGTAGAGTGGGGAAGAGGTAGATGGATGTTAACTATGGATCTGACCCCCAATGTTTGATTATTACATGGCTTCCAATGTGCTATGCCCTGGATACTTAATAGGACTTCCCACACCACTCAAGAATTAGGACATGGGACTTCTGGCCAAGATGGAAGCATAGGTAGACACACTGTGCCTCCTCACACAACCAAAAGAAGGACAACAACAATTTAAACACCTGTGTGGATTGAGGCTGAAGTGAGAGTAACTCCCAGCCTCACAGGAGAGTTTATTAGAGAGACCTACAGGGTCCTAGAATGCACACAAGCCCACCCACCCAGGAATCAGCACCAGATGGGCCCACTTTGTTTGTGGGTAGCAGGGGAAGTGACTGAAAGCCAGAAGAGAGAGGAGCAAGCACCATAGTTCCCTCTCGGACCCCTTCCCCACAGACAGCTTCACAACACAATGACATGAGTTACCCTGCCCTGGTGAATACCTAAGGCTCTACCCCTTACTACATAACAGGCACACCAAGAAAAAAAAATGGCCCAAGTGAAAGAACAGATCAAAGCCCCAGAAAAAATACAACTAAGTGACAAGGAGATAGCTAATCTATCAGGTGCATAGTTCAAAACACTGGTAATCAGGATGCTTACAGAATTGGTTGAATTTGGTTGGAAATTAGATGAAAAAAAAAAGACTACGCTAAGTGAAATACAGGAAAATGTACAGGGAACCAATAGTGATGGGAAGGAAACTGGGACTCAAATCAACAGTGTAGACCAGAAGGAAGAAAGAAACATTAAACTAGAACAGAATGAAGAAACAAGAATTCAAAAAAATGAGGAGAGGCTTAGGAACCTCCAGGACATCTTTCCAACATCCGAATTATAGGGGTACCAGAAGGAGAAAAGGAAGAGCAACAAATTCAAAACTTATTTGAACAAATAATGGAGGTGAACTTCCCCAATCTGGCAAAGAAAATAGACTTCTAGGAAGTCCAGGAAGCCCAGGGAGTCTCAAAGAAGTTGAACCCAGGGAGGAACACACCAAGGCACATCATAATGATATTACCCAAGATTAAAAACAAGGAGAAAATCTTAGAAGCAGCAATAGAAAAAGAGAGAGTTACCTACAAAGGAGTTCCCATAAGACTGTCAGCTGATTTCTCAAAAGAGACCTTACAGGCAAGAAGGGGCTGGAAAAATATTCAAAGTCATGAAAGGCAAGGACCTACATCCAAGAGTACTCTATCCAGCAAAGCTTTCATTTAGAATGGAAGGGCAGATAAAGCGCTCCCCAGATAAGGTCAAGTTAAAGGAGTTCATCATCACCAAGCCCTTATTATATGAAACGTTAAAGGGATTTATCTAAGAAAAAGAAGATGAAAAAAATGAACAGTAAAATGACAGCAAACTCACAGTTATTAAAAAACACACCCAAAACAAGAACAAAAGCAAACTAAGAAAACAGCTAGAACAGGAACAGAACCACAGAAATGGAGATTGCATGCAGGATTATCAACAGGGCAGTGGGAGGGGGAGAGAGGGGGGAAAAGGTACAGAGAATAAGTAGCATGAATGGTAGGTAGAAAATAGACAGGAGGAGGTTAAGAATAGTACAGGAAATGTAGAAACCAAAGAACTTATATGTATGATCCATGGACATGAGCTGAATGGGGGGGGATGTGGGTGGGAGGGGGTGTGCAGGGTGGAGGGGAATAAAAAGGGGGAAATGGGACAACTGTAATAACATAATCAATAAAATATATTTTAAAAAGAATTAGGACATGGATGTTTCCTCTTAGACTTGGTGCCTGGAACACTCACGATGATCTATCTGCAAGGCCAACATGTCATCACTTTTGTCCCTTCACCCAAACCCTACTTCTCTCTCTGTTTATTCACACTGAAGAAAACCTACCATTTCTTAAATGTAATCTTTTTCAGAAAGAGCCTAGACATTTTGGTAGGGATTGTCTGAGCTGGGCTGGATTGGCTCTTTGATGTAGGTACCAGGTTTTAATAATACAACAAGATCATGTGAATTCCCATATATAATTTTAATATCAAATTGAAAATGCTTTGGTTGTGAGCTCAGTCATGTGAGTTTGGGCCCAGTGAGTGGGATGTTGTAGTGAATTCTCCCCAGCAGAGTCTGTGTCGCAGGACAAGCAGCTATAAAAGGAGAGCTCTTGAAGAAAAATTCATATTTTTATTATAATATTTTCTCTCATTAAGAACTATAAACTTAATGTAATAACATCATGGAGAGTTTGGAAAACAGAAGAAAATAACTTAAATACCAACCTCTAACACAACCAAAATTTTAGTGTTTGGTCTTTTTTTCTCATTCCATCCCCTTATACATATGAAAGCTATTTATACACATTCACATTATTGCTTTATTCGATAAGTGATCACTGGCTTCCTATTACGTATGCAGCTTTCTTTTAGGGGTTCAAAGCCAAGGAAGACTCAGTGCCTGGCCTTAACCACCTCACAACTTAGTAGAGGAAACACATATATAAGTAATTGTACATAAAAAGGTAACTGCACTGATAGACGTTAAATCTCATGTCTGAATACAAGTAATGAAGATAATGGTTTGATTCTTCCTAATTCCTTAAAATCTATCAGACAAATCTAGTGATGTTAGAATCACATAACATAGTATAATTCAGAGACTCAAACTGGGGCAGGGGACACAGAGTGCTTTGACAAAATAGAATATATTGCTGACATTAAAATAAATTAGGAGTCTTCATGCAAAAATCCAGATTTCTGGCTTCTATTGAAAAGCAGACAAGGATTTGGTCCCCAAAATATATAAAGAACTCATACGGCTCCACTCCAAGAAGACAAAAAACCCAATTAAAAAATGGACAAAAGACTTGAACAGACACTTCTCCAAGGAAGACATACAGAGGGCCCAGAGACATATGAAAAGATGCTCAGCATCACTCGCCATCAGAGAGATGCAAATTAAAACCACAATGAGATACCACCTCACACCACTCAGAATGGCCATCATAATAAACAAATCAACAAACAAGTGTTGGAGAGGATGTGGAAGAAAAGGAACCCCACTGCACTGTTGGTGGGAATGCAGACTGGTGAAGCCACTGTGGAAAACAGTATGGAATGTCCTCAGAAAACTAAAAATGGAACTGGCTTTTGACCCAGCAATTCCACTGCTGGGATTATACCCTAAGAGCCCTGAAACACCAATCCAAAAGAACCTATGCAGCCCAATGTTCATAGCAGCACAATTGACAATAGCCAAGTGTTGGAAGCAACCCAAGTGCCCATCAGCAAATGAGTGGATCAAGAAACTATGGTACATTTACACAATGGAATTCTACACAGCAGAGAGAAAGAAGGAGCTTATACCCTATGTGACAGCATGGATGGAACTAGAGAGCATTATGCTAAGCAAACTAAGCCAGGCAGTGATGGACAAATACCATATGACCTCACCTTTAACTGGAACATAAGCGACAAAAGAAAAAAGCAAGCAAAATATAACCAGAGACATTGAAAATAAGAACAATCTAACAATAGCCAGAGGGGAGGGGAGAGGGGACTGTGGAGAGAAGGGTTTTCAGGAACTACTGTAAAGGACACATGGACAAAACCAAGGGGGAGGGTGGAAGCAAGGGAGGGAGGTGGGGCTGGGTGGGGTGGGGAGGAGAGGAGGGGAGAAAATGCATACAACTGTAATTGAAGAACAATAAAGTAAAAAAAAATTAAAAAAAGAAAACAGAAAAGCAGAAAATTAGCCAACATCAGGCTAGCCTTTCCTTTGGGGACATTCATAATAAAAATGAGTAGGGTCTGCCCCATTGAAATGAGACAGACACACCTGTTTGCCACAGTCCCACCTAAGCCACACTGTTCATGACATTACCTGCCTGGCCCACACTGGTGACTTAATCTGTGTCTCTGGGCTTTCCCATGCTTCTCATATTAGAAAGCCAAGTCTTTATAATGGTTTCCATGACTCTAGTGATAATCCATCTTCCCCTCTGTTATCATTGCCCATTATGGTCTTTATTCTCTTTCTTTACTCCTGCTGATGTCCTTGCTGCAGTCCATGCATACCAGCATGCTTCTGCCTCTGTGTTCACACTCTCCCTGTCTGGGGTGTTGTTTTCCCCATAGCCTCAAACTTCCACTTCTTCCTTCAAGTCTGCTCAAAAGTCACCTTCTCACTTACTTAAAACTGCAACCATTTTTTTTTCCATTTTAAAATACCTTTTCATTTTTCTTACCTTTTATGATATTATCCAGATTATTTAATTGTGTATATTGTTAATCCTCCATCTCTCTCATTAGGATGGCAGAATGGTATGGAGTTCTCAGTGTCTAGAAGGCTACATGGTACATAGTAGTTGCTCCCTTCATTTTTTCCAACTTTGCTTATTGTGGTAAAATACACAACTTAAATGTTATCATTGTAGTAACTTTAAAGATAAATGATATTAAATATATTTATAATATTGTGCAACCATGACCACCACCATCTCTATAACTCTTTTATCTTGTAAAACTGAAATTCTGTAGTCATTACACTCTCCATTTCCCTCTAAACGCCTTCCCAGTTCCTGGCACCACCGCTTTGCTTTCTTTCTCTACAAACCTGACCACTCTACCTCCTATGAGTGGAATCACACAGTATTTGTCCATTTGTGACTGGCTTATTCACTGAGCATAATGTCCTCAAAATCCATTTATGTTGTATCATGTGCTAGAACTCCTTTTCTTTTTAATGTTGGATAATAGTTCACTGTATGTAGAGAACACATTTTGCTTATCCATTCATCTGTCAATAGGCACCTGGATTGCTTTCATGTTTTAGGTCAATTAATTTGTGTTGAATAAATAAATGACCCTCAATTGGACTGTTGAACTTGAAGACTAGTTTTGGATTTCGGCTCCTTCCTGTGGGCTAACTGACCTTGGCAAATCACCAAACCTTTTGAGTCTCAGTTTTCTTATAGGTAAAATTAGTTGGAAGCTTAATAATCATACATGGATATATATAACTTTTTATGCCTCAGTTTCCATATCTATAAATTGTGGCCTTCCAGACTGTCTCCTCTTAGACTAGTTAGGGCAATAAAGAGTACAGTGTGTGGAGGGTGCATCTTAGGCCTAATAACAGTTAGGTATTCCTCCTCTTCTCCTCAATAGTAGAGCTTCCTCAGGGAACTTGGAGCAGATTCTTGAAGTAAAACTGCAGGTCTGACCTTTTGAGACCAAGAATCTTAGCACAATGAAAATTTGAAGGATTCTGGGTAGGACACAGGTTGAGGGCTTGTGTTCTTTGGATGAGAAGAAGTTTAAAGGCATTTACCATTTTCAGGGATGTGAATGCATGTTGCAGGAGTGGTGAATGCAGTGTGGGGACAGGGCAGTGGCCAAGGTTGTCAATTAGTTCTTTTTAGATAAGCCCATTCAAGTAAGCTAATAAAGCTTGGGCCTTTGCAAGTTCATCTGTGCTTCCCATAGCTTTAGGGACAGGGAGACCACCTATCTCTACATTGAAGATAATGATGATGCTTCCTTCCCAGGGCAGCTAATGTGTGTGACAATATCGCCAGCCCCCTTTCCTGATGTTGGTCAAGATACCTACAAGTAGATGCTAAAATGACCAATTTGATAGCCTCCCTTTTTGCACTGAAAATTTTCAAAGCTTAAAAATAATCATCATGATGAAAAAAGCCATCATTGTTTAGAGCATTTGCTAGGTCTGAACACTTTGCTAAACACTCTGCTCAATAATCTTATGCCACAATGAGCCTAAGAGCTTGGTGCCATTAGTATCATAATTTTGACTGGCTGATTCTGCAAAATCGGTTTTTGTTAGGAGCTGTAAATGGCAAGGAAAGAGCTGGGTAAGTTGTCCAGAGCTGAATTGTGATAAAATTCACATCTTATGGGCTCTTTCTCCCTTGGCCCTGGGACAACACTGATGTTTACTCTCTAGGCCTCTGTTTTCTCACCTTTCAAAGAGAGAGCATCTGGTTTACCTCTCAGCACTTTTATAAGGACCGAATGCACCCAGTTCTGTGTTTTTCCCAATGTATATTACCCAGAGAAGCCAGTGCTTCTATTTCTATCTCATCTTTTTTAAGGTCTCTGATATTGGCTAAATTGTGTCTCCCTCTCTCCTGCGAAATTCGCGTTGAAGTCCTAACTCCAGTATATCAGAATGTGATAGTATTTAGAGGTTAGGTCTTTCAAGAGGTGATTAAGGTCAATGAGGTCATATGGGCCAGGATACACCATGACTTGTATACATTATAAGAAGAGAAGTTTAGGACACAGAGGCACAGAGGAGTGACAGTCTCAGCAGCCCTCAAAGACTCATACAGGCTGTGAAAGCAAAGTGCCACTGACTGGACAGCTTAAACCAGAATGTTTGGTTTCTGAGTCCTCTCTCCCTAGACTGCAGATGGCTGTCCTCTGGCTCTTCCTCACATAGTCACTTCTCTGTGTGCACACATACATGCTTCCATTTCTCTTCTTGTGATGACACCACTGATATGGAATGTTAACTTAATTACCTCTTTTTAGGCCCTATCTCCAAATACAGTCACATTCTGAGGTTTATAGGGGTTAGGACTTCAACACGTGAAATTTGGGCAAACATATTTCAGCTCATAACTCAACCCTAGTAAACTATTATAGTCTCTGAGCAATAGTGATTATTTAAATAGAGGCCTGGCTTGATGCAAGAACAAGATTAGCTTAGGGGTAGACCCAGTAGACTGCTTAGTGGTCAGCCCCTGATGATGACATTCCAGGAAACTTCACACGCCTTGCCCATATTCACTAGCCATGCCTGGGATCTGACCTCTGGGGGCTTAGTCCATCTGCAATGAAGGCTGCAGGATGCAGGCAAATCATGTCCCAGAGGACCTGGGTCCCCCCGTACAATCACTTGAACAGTGCTATAGACATAATTCATTTGGATAAAAGAAATGTTTGACTACAGACAGGCTTCTTGAAAATTCCATGAAATGCTCATTAAAAATAAATATTACACCTTGGCCACTTGGTTGAAGCATCATCCCATACACGAAAAGTTCTCAGGTTCAATTCCCAGTCAGGGCACATACCTAGGTTGCGGGTTCAGTCAGAACATGTACAGGAGGCAAGCAATCAATTTCTCTCTCTCATATCAATGTTTCTCTCTCTCTCTCCCCCTCTCTCTTTCTCTAAGAAATCAATAAAAGAACATATCCTTGGGTAAGGTTTAAAAAATAAAATAAAGATTACCATCTCTGCTCCCTTATTTTCATTCTCTGGGTTTGGAAAGAAATCTGAGGATCTCTCTCCCTCCCTCCCTCTCTCTCCCTCTTTCCCTTTCTCCCTCTCTTCCTTTTTCCCTCTTGCAATCTCTCTGATAATGAGCATGTCAGGTGATTCTGCTATGCAGCCTAGGTTTGGGTGGAAACTGATGGATTTTTAGATGCCCAAACCTACAACAGGGAGGCAGGGCCACCTCATATGCTCACACAGGTTGTGCAATGAACAACAAACTATACATAGGGGCTCAGAGCAGAAGCCTGGAGCATTCCACATCATCCGTAGGATCACCCTCATGTATTCATCATTCTACAGTTTGCATTGCAATTAGTCATTATCATTTCATAGCATAGAAACAGCATGGGTCCGTTTAGAAGCAGCACTGTGGGGTAGTAGGGTTTATGGATTAAAAGACAGTTCTGCCTGGATGTAGTTCCAAATACCAGGAAGCATCCAAAGCAGACATTGTGAGATAAGAGGAAAAAGGGAAAAATAAAAATAAATCAAGATGTGATTTACTGGGGAAAGACAGGCAAAAAGTTTGGAAACCAGAGAAATCTGGACTCATGTCTCAGTCCTGGCACATCATGAGATATGACAATAAATGAGCTGGCCCTGTGCTGAGTTTCAGTTTTCTTATGGTGATACCTACCTCATATATTTGAGGAGCAGATTAAATGGATTATGTCTACAATGCTCTTATCACAGAGTATGGTATAGAACAGTGCTTAATAAATGTCAGTTATTGTAGCAGTAGTCAGAATTAAGCAAACTAGGAGAAGAGCACTGGTCATTGGGCAAATCAACTGCAAGACAGGAAAGATGACCTAGAAGTCTGGTTACATTCAGTGGCCGATATCCACCACATAGCTCAAGCCAAACACAATGGGGCTAGATTACAAAGCACCTGCACAGGAAAGATGTCCCACAAACTCACATGGGTGGGGAGGTTTTGTGCCTTGAAGGTCATCTCTATGCTTTGGTCCATGACAATGACTCAATATCCCAGTTATAATGATAAACTCCCATACTGACCAAGGTTGACTGAGATGATCCTAAGTCTTGAGAGAAAGACGAGATTACATTCATCTGGGGGGGACTTTGGAAATCTGGGTCTCAGAAATTGTCTGGCCACCTTCATTCAAGGGTTCCAAGAAGGAAGTAGAGTTGAGCCCTGGAACCCTGTCTTCAAGACTTGGGGTGGAGAAATCTACATGCTACTGTAGAGAAGACAAGTTTGGATTCTAGGGGCTGGATTAAACTGCTGGGCCTTTGCTGTTCTCACTGCTTGGAAATCACCTCCCCCAGATGTTTGGGTGAGTCACTCTCACTTCGTTCAGGTCTCTGTATAAATGTCATCTCAAGATGTAAGATAGCACTCCCTATATACTGGTAAACCTCCCTACACAAAATAGATCTCCCAACCTCCCTATGTGAAATAGCCCTCTCTTCTTCATCTTATTTTTTTAAAGATTTTATTTATTTATTTTTAGAGAGAGGAGAAGGGAGGGAGAAATGGCTGCCTCTCACATGGCCCTCAGTGGGGACCTGGCCCACAACCCAGGCATGTGCCCTGACTGGGAATCTAACCGGGACTCTTTGGTTCCCAGCCCGCACTCAATCCACTGAACTACTCCAGCCAGGGCTCCCCTTCATTTTATATTTCCTTACTCCACTTCATAGGCTGATCGCTTCCAGATTGCTTAATTACTGATCAGTGTGAGAGTTTTAACCTGCTCCATTTCCAGCCTGGGCCGGTTCACCCCTCCTGAGGCAACCTGGTGCCCCCGCCGATCCTGGGAAGTCACCATATTGATGCCGAACTTAGTGTAGACACCATATCGGCATAGCACACTACAGCCCAGAACTCCTGGGCTCGAGAAATCCTCCTGTCAGCCTCCCAAGTAGCTGGGACTGCTGCTCCTGGCAAGATTGGTTAATTATTGCTCCCACTAAGGCTCAATGAGGACAGGGAATTTATCCACAGTGGCTTGTTGAACTGGAGTGGAGGAGTGATGAGTGACAGCTTGGTTGTTCAAGTCCTGCTGTCTTCCTGCCACCCACAGATTTATAAGAAGTCTTCCCAAAAGGAATAATGAAGAAAGTTTTATATATGTTTTCAGTATGTTTTTATTTACATGGATTTATTTAATTTATAAAAAATAGTGTCATATTATATAAACTACCTGGTAGCCTGCTTTTTTTCTTACCATATGTCATAAACTTTTTCCTGTAACAATACATAATATTTATAATATAGTTACAGTATACCATTATCTGAATTCTTCACGGGGTACTTGATCTGTTCATAGTGAATATTTTTATTATTTCAAATTTTACGTTCTTATAAATAAAGCTGTGTATTAGTTATCTGTTGTTGTGTAACTAATTACCCTAAAACGCAGTGGCTTAAAACAACATTCATTATCTCACAGTATCTGTGGTCAGGAATCTGGACAAGGCTTAGTCCTGTCCTCTGGCTCTGAGTGTTGAATAGGCTGCAGTCACAGTGCTGGCTGGGGCTGTGATCTCAGGCTAGACTGACTGGGAAGGATCCACTTCCCAGATCACATCTGTGGGTGCTGGCAGGATTCAGTTCTTTGTGGGTTCTGGGTGCCTCAGTTCTTCACTGACTGTTGGCTGCAGGCCTCCTTTTGTCTCTTTCTCTGTGGCCCTCTGCACAAGGCAGCTCACTGCCTGGCAGCTGACTTCATCAGAGCAAGCTAGAGGTGGGGTGGGGGGAGAGATAGAGAGAGATGTTAGTCTTTTTTAACCTAATCAGAAAAGAGACAGCCATCATTTTGCCATATTCTACTTGTAATAGGAACGAGTCACTCAGTGCAGCCCCAAGACAATGGGATAACACAGGGAAGTGAACATCAGAAGACAGAGTAATTGAGAATCATGTCAGAAGCTGCCCACCACAGGCTGATATAAGTATCTATATCTATATCCAGAAATATCTATACCCATGTACATATTTGAGTACATCTCTGATTGCTTATTTGGAATACATTTCCTAGAAGCAGAATCATAAGTTGAATTATGCATATGTTTACTGCTGGGTCAAATGCTATGAATATTTTGTAAGGCTTTTGATATGTAAAGCTATAATACCTTCAAAAATAAAAAAAAAGTTATAGTAATTTATCTCTTTGTTCCCTTTCAGTACTGTGTGAGAATGTTTTTGTCCCATCACACATCAATGGTGTTTTTTAATTCACTCCCAAGTTAATAGGTGAAACATATATCACAAGAATTTTTTTTTAATTTCTAGAGATCCAACACATTTTATATGTGTATTAAGTATTTGGTGTTTTTCCTCCCATATGAACAGCTAGTTCATAACCTTTGCCTATTTTCTTATCAGGGTGTATATAACTTTTTATTAATTTTTAAAAGCTTTGCATATTTTATTTTAAAATTGATATTCCTATTCCTCTCATACACACCCAACCCTGGCAACAATCAGCTTGTTCTCTATCTATGGGTCTGTTTCTACTTTACTTATTTATTTGTTTTGGTTTTTTAAAGATTCTATAAATATGTGAAATCATACAGTATTTGTCTTTCTCTGTCTGACTTATTTCACTTAGCATAATACACTCTAGGTTCATTCATGTTGCTTCAAATGGCAAGATTTCATTCTTTTTTTATGGCTGAGTAACATTCCATTGTATATATGTACCACATCTCTTTTTTACCCATTTATCTATCCATAGGCATCTAGGTTTCTTCCATATCTTGGCTCTTGTAAATAATGCTATAATGAAATAGCGGTGCATGTATCTTTTCAAGTTCGTGTATTTGTTTTTGTCAGATAAATACCAGAAGTGGAATTGTTGGAGCATATGGCAGCCCTATTTAAAGGAATCTCCACACTCTTTTCCATAGTGGCCGTAATCCCATCAACAGTGGACAAGGTTTCCCTTTTCTCCACATCCTCGTCAACACTTGCTATTTGTCGATTTATTGATAACAGCCATTTTGATAGGTGTGATGAGGTGGTATCTCATTGTGGTTTTAATTTGCATTTCCCTGATGATTAGTGATGCTGAGCATCTCTGTCTATATCTGTTGGTAATCTTTGGAGAAATACCTATTCATGCTCTCTGCTCATATTTAATCAAATTATTATTATTTTTTGATGTTAAGTTTTATGAGTTCCTTATATATTTTGGATATTAACCCCTTATCAGATATATCATTGGTGAATATGTTCTCTCATTCAGTAGGTTGCCTTTTTGTTTTGTTGATGATTTCCTTCATTGTGCAAAATCTCACTTTGATTTGGTCCTATTTGTTTATTTTTTTTCTTTTGTTTCCCTTGTCTGAGGAGACATATCCAAAAAGATAATGCTAATAGTGATGCCAAAAAGTTTACTGTCCATGTTTTCCTCTGGGAATTTTATGGTTTCATCTCTAACATATAAGTCTTTAATACATTTTGAGTTTATTTTTATACAGTATAAGACAGTGGTCTAATTTTATTTTTTGCATGTATCTGTTCAATTTTTCCAATAACAGTTATTGAAGAGAGTGTATTTACCTCCACTGTTTATTACTGGTCTTGTTTGTCATAAATTAATTGACCATATAGGTGAAGATTTATTTCTAGGCTAGTTATTGATTTATATATCTGTTTTTTTGACAATACCATGCTGCTTGGATTACTATAGCTTGGTAGTATAGTTTGCTATCAGGTAGCGTGATACCTCCAACTTTGTTCTTTCTCAAGATTTCTTTGGCTACTCAGGGCCTTTTTCAGTTCCCTATAAATTTTAGGATTAGTTGTTCTAATTCTGAGAAGAATTCCATTTGTATTTTAATATGGATTGCATTAAATCTATATATTGGTAGTAAAGACATTTTAACAACATTAATCCTGCTAATCCATGAGTAAGGTATATCCTTTTATTTATTGGTATCTTGTTCAGTCTCTTTCTTCAATGTGTTACAGTTTTCAAAGTATAGGTCTTTTCACCTCATTGGTTAAATTTATTCCATTAATTTATTTATTCCTTGGAATTCCTTGAATTCCTTTTTTTTTTAATTATTTTATTGTTGTTCAATTACAGTTGTCCGCATTTACCCTCCCCCCACCCCACCCCAGTCAAACCCACCTCCCTCCCTTGCTTCCCCCCTCCCCCTTGGTTTTGTCCATGTGTCCTTCATTGCAGTTCCTGAATACCCTTGTCCCCCTTCTCCCCTTCCCCTTCCCCTCTGGTTACTGCCTGA
>PVJI01027798.1:0-17250 GCA_004026765.1 Micronycteris hirsuta
CTGTTCTTAATTTCAGTGTCTCTGGTTATGTTTTGCTTGCTTTCTGCTTTCCCAACATGTTACTTAATGTATTAAAACAATGCCGACCAGGCGGTTTATGACTGAGTCTTACCTTCATGAAGATGGATAGTGGCTGTGGGGAAGTTCTACCAGAGAGAACAGAGTATAAATCTTAGCTTTGATGTGATACTGATGGAAAATGGAAAAGGTGGGCAAGTCAGTCAGAGGAAGTGGTGGGCCTGAGTGTCATAAACTAGCCATCGACATCAGGGAACACCAAGGCCTCCCCAGAGAGTGGGGTAAGGTAGTCAGGGGGTGCCATAAAACTTAGCCATGTTCATTTTATCATCTTATTAATTTTATTCTCATTTTCTATTTTATAGCACATGTAATAAATACAGGAAGACATATATAATTTAGTAATGTGTGTGTTGAGGGTATGTTTAATTTTTTTTCTGATAAGAGTACAAGAATGAAAAAGTTCTGACTCAGCTGGAGAAATGACACTCTAAAGCCCCAGTGAGAGTTCCAGGGTCCCTCTGCCTGAACAAGTCTTAGGGTACCTGGCCCAATCCCCCCCCATTTTTCAGAGCAGGAAACTAAGGTTCAGAGGTTAAGTAAGGCTCAAAGGTTGTAGAGTTCACCAACTCCCAGACCTGTGTTCCTTCAAAAGCCCAGTCTCTCACCCATGGATTTGGTTTCAAATTTTACTTGTGTCTAAGGGGTCCCTTGGTACATCTCTATCTTTACCAGCATAGAACACCAAAGTATGTGAGATGGTCTGATTCAACCATCAAAATGTCAAACAGAGTTTGATTGGTGAGATTCTTGATTTAAAAAAAAAGATGAAACAAACCTTTGAATCTGTGATACCTAATAGACAAGTGATTGAAACAGAAGAGATGAAATTCAAGACACACATACACATGAACTTTTTATGACAGTGGAAAAGACATTTTGTGTCCCTGGGAAACAGTTTCTTGTTCTATAACCTGGGGGTACTGCCCCACTCTCATTGTGGTGTGGAAAGTTAATTCAGGCTTCTCAGGAGTGAGTAGTATCCACTGAGGAGTCAAACCTGGCCTTCTAGGAATTGCTGTGGGCTATGAAGGATGGGTAATTGTGGGCTTCTGGGAGAACTGGAAGGAAGAAGGAAAGGGCACAAACGGGTGGGGGAAAGGGCAAAACTGGGGTGGGTCTGGCTGGGACACTCCCATGACCACTGAGAAGACTCCACTCCCCACCCTCCCCACCCTCCTTGTCTTTAGACAAGGCCACAGGGGGATGAGGGGAGCACCTTGGAGGGAGGGACCAGGAACTGTGAAAAGGGAGACATTGACAACCGAGGTGGGTTCTTCTGGGAGTTCTGGTTCATCTTTAAACCAGGCCAGGGACAATAAAGTCTTACGGGAAGGGAGAAAGTAAGAAAACCTCTTCAGCTTCAGTCTGACCATGGTTTGTGTTTCCTGGGACTCAACTTTCTATAGCAGGACAGTCTCTGTGGATTAAAGATATCAGAAGCACTGGCAAAGAACCTACTATGTGCCAAACATGCCTACTATGTGGTCCCTGCTGGGTCTCAGGTCAGGGCTAGGCCTTGCCAAGTAAACAGGTTTGTACAAACCTGGTTGAAAAGGCAGATAGTAAATCTAGACAAATCTGAAGAGTACAGAGAAAACTTCGTGACTAGAAGCAACAGCTCACAGGCCTGGTTTTCTGTCAGTGGCTTTGACTGTGTTCCACCAGAGCACAAGAGGTATCTGGGAGACTGTCCTGCCTCCTTTCTCACCTAGGTGGAGAGTGTCAGCTGTCTTTGTACGTTTGATCTCGTTTCATATTCCCTGTCACCTCCAGCCTGCCCACAAAGGACCTATGGCAGCTCCAGGGCCTTGTAAACCTGGGTGCAGGGCTGGAACAGGGGACCATGTTTACATCCACTCATTTATTTATTCTTTCAAAAACTATCTGAGCCCTGGCTGGTATGGTTCAGTTGATAGGAGCATCATCCCATAATCAAAATATTATAGGTTTGATTCCTGGTCAGGTCACATACCTAGGTTGCAGGTTCAATCCCTGGTCAGGGCGCATACAATCCCCAGTCTGAGCATGTATAAGAGGCAACTGACTCATGATTCTCTCTCGCATTAATGTTTCTTTCTCTCCTTTCCTTTCTCTCTAAAAGCAATGAAAAAATGTGCTGGGGTGGGGATTAAAAAAAAAACCTATCTGAGCACCTACTATGTGCCAAGGACGCACTTCCTATCCCTCCACCCTGGCACTGTTTTCTCCATAGGCCTGCTGCCTTCTCTCTTGGCTCAATTCCCAAATGATTAACCAACTGATATTCTGCCAGGGTTATCTGCTTCTAACAGGGCTTCTTCAAGACCCACATTTCTTGCAGAGATAAAGGAATAAGTCTTTAAAGAAGAATGTCAGTCCCTAGTCAGCAGTGGAAAAAGATGTTGGAGCAAGGACCTCTCTAAAGTAGAGAAGAAATGCTTATTCTCTTGAGAGAACTGCCTCTGAAACAAAGAGGAAAGAAGTTCCCTTCTCAAGTCCTGGTGAACCTCTGTGGAAGGTGAGAAGCACGCCTCAGAATCGTAGGAGAAACTTATGAAGAACTGCTGTTTGTGGCAGTGGGCTGTGAGAATCAGTGAGGATCTGTCCTTGTGTCCAGCCAAGGCCCCACAGCCTTCAGCTGCGCACACAGAATCCCGAACATCATCAGGTGCTGCTTCCGGAGCAGCTGTCTTGTGCAGGAGCGCAGGTCATGTTTAAGGTCTCAGGCCAGGGTCTGTCACGTTAAAAAAAAAAAAAAAAAGCTATGGTTTTTGGTGATTTTTTTGTTCTGGCAAAAAGGACACCTCTTAACTATGGAACAAAGAGTAGGGTGAAACCTGCCTCTAGACAAGAAAATACTTCTAATTAGATAGAGATACAAAAGGTTAAATTTTTGTTCTGGGAAAAGGGCTGTTTATAATCCCGTGTCATTAGCAGGACATTTTCCAGAGACTAGTGTGCCAGAAATAGACCCTCTAAAGGGTCACTGGAAGGAAGGGGTGTAGATTTGTGAAGTACAAAGGACTGGAGTTCAGATTTTCCCTTTCTCCTAGTGCATGAGGGCCCCTCACCAATCACTGGCACCAAAACAGTACCAGCCTCACCCTGGGTACTGGGTACCCCGTGAGAGTGGTTAGAAGTACTAGCTTTGAACTCAGACAGGCCTAAGGTCAAATTTAATCTCTGTCTACCTTTACTAGCTGTGTGACCTTGGACAAGTTAGTTCTAAGCTTCAGTTTCCCTCTGTGCAAAACGGGGATTTAAAAAAGACCTGGGATGGTTATAACAATTGTAGGAAATAATCCATGTAAACTACTTGGCACAGTGCCTGGCACATGGAAAGTGCTCAATAAAACATGACCATTGTCACTACCACCACCATCATCATCATCATTGTTGTCATCTTGTCACCAGAGTCACTGTCATCATTATCAGATCCACTACTCGAATTTCCTCTGAGCATCTTAAGTAGCATTACGAATGCTCCCAATAGGTTTGTACATTCAGTTTCCAAGTTAAAACCATGTTTGTTCAAAGATTCATTTAAAAATCAGCTGCTAAGAACTGGGAAGGCATTTACCATAGAATTAATATTACACCTGATGGTGAGGTTTCCACAAAAACTCACATAACCCCCAACATGGCAGAAATACTCATATTGAACATTCATATTGAAAATAGAAAGCTACGCTGTTGCAGTATTGGAAATGAAAGACAATGGGAAAACAATTAAATACGTACAAAAATCTATTTCTCATTTGGGCTGAAAAGGCTGAGCACTAAGAAGAGGTGACCAGAGCCTTTCGTATTTTGAATATGGACTCATGAACATGTAGGGGTCCAGAACAAGTCTCGCCAGAATATGCCACCACGAATTGTAGATTATTTTGTGCTGAAAACAATTAATGCCCAACAAGCTCAAGAAGAGGTTTTTTTCCCCTTCCCCTTTACTTGCCTAAGGGATTCAGACAGGAGAGCCTGTTTCAGGAATGGAACCTCAGCATATTCACCTCCTCACAAAGGAACTAAGTGTGGCAGACAGGGAGGGCCCAAGCAAGTCTGTTAGATTCCCCTGTGCACCATTGTTTCTGCACGGCCCAGCAAGAATTTGTGTACCAAATGTTTCCTCTTTCTAGAATTGTCTACTTTCCCTTTGAAGTCCTAGACCCCTGCCTCCTTCTCCTTAGTGCAAAATGGCATATAAGCCTCAACTACCTAATGTATCCTGAGGTCCTATATTCATAGGGAACCCGGATATGCACATATGATATGCACATATGTAATAAAAATTTGTCATTTTCTCCTGTTAATCTGTCTCATGTTAATTTGATTATTAGACCAGCCAGAAGAACTTCTAAGGGTTGAAGAGAAAGCATTTTTCCACCTCCATAAGCATTTATAAGGTTCAGCAGTATCCTTACTGCTGATTGGATATGATATATAATTTCACTTCACATCCTAAAGTTTTCCTTCTGGTTGTCGGCACAAGAGACTAAGTAGCTCTCCTCTCCTGCTCAGCAGTGGGATTAGGGTCATTTTTTTCACTCACAAGAGGAACAAAAACAAGGGAGGGACAGAAGAGGAGAGGAAGACATGTAAGAACAAAAGGGAGATGGAAAGCAAAGAGATTTTCTAATATAACTGGGCAGGAGTTGAAGGAAAGAAGGGGTGGGGAGAAAATTAAAAACTATGAGGAAGAGGCTGCTCAGCTGCAAGTGATAAACTGGAAACAGGAAAGCACCCAATGAGCATTATTAATCTGGCCACCAGGGGGCGCTGCTGACCTACAACAGCTTGGTTACAGCACACTGTGGTGGAAAGGTGGGACTGGAGCTTAGCACAATGAGAACGTGGAGAAGATACGAAATTGTTCACAAGTACTACAGGTATATAAGGAAGATGATGCAAATTTGAGGAAAGTGTCCCCCCATCCAAGCTTTAAAACCACCAAACACATTCACTTGTGATTTGGTTGTCCTGTCAGTCCTAGGAAAAAACCATAGATTTATCTTCTTTTGGTGAGTAATCTTCATTTTTGTTTACCTCTCACCTCTCCTTGGGCAGTTAGAATTGGGTTTCTCCCATCAAAATTGGGTTTTCAGTAAAGAAGCTGAAAAACTCACTCACTGAGGTCTATGACTGACAGGTTCGAGAAGTATGTTTCCTTTATTGGTATAATAAACATAATTCAGTCAGTGATAAAGCTATGGACAAAAAAATGAAACTCTAATTGAGGGATTTCACATACCCATCATGGGGAGGGACCTTCCTAATTGTCTTGAAATCTCTCCATACAGACAAGAGTCTAAAATTATGACCAAGTTGGCTGGCTCTCTTAAAAGGCATTGAGGTTCAAAATGGGGGTGGGACATTGCCTCAACCTTTAAGTACTCACAGCTAAGAGAGGAAGTGAATGCAAGTCAATTCTTCATTCCTTATAGACTCAATCCACAAACACTGTTCACACACCAGGAACCTCAGGAGTATGTGCCTTCAGGGTCCAGGGACTGTAGCAGTATCCAGAATTGTCCTTATATCATGGTACTTCGTGCTCCTTACTTACCCTGTTACTGAACTGGCTACCTCTTATGACTCTGGTTTCTGTCTTACCAGGCTTGGAGATTATCGTAACAGAATGTCTTCTTCACAGGGGTCATTGAAAGTGTCAGCTGTGGGGGAAACACCTGGTCATGGTGGCCTGAATTCATGACATTGTGTCTTTACATAATAAGCACTGGAACTTTGCAGGGCACGACTGGTGTAAAGCAGACATGGTTCGTGCTCTGCCCCTATGTCCCATCAGACTGGCTGGCCTCTATACACCAAAGACTGTTCACTGCAAATACCTGTGACTCTCCCTGAGAACTTTTTTTTCTCAGAAGCACACTGAGCCTGCATGCAGGGCTAGCTGGAATTGCTAAGGAATTAACACAGATGAGGGTTGGTGAATACACACACCAACTCCAAGGCATTTGTTCTCCACTGTCTCCCAACTTCCCCAGTGGAACTGAGCCCTTTTCCTGTCTTGATGCTTCACTCCTTTACTGGTGTTTTCTGTGATCTTGTCCCAGATAAACTACTCTCAGTCAAATCAGTCTGGTTTTGGGTGAACTCCACTAAAATAATTAGCCAGTTGGGTTCACAAAAAAACACGCTTCCCTCTTTTACCTGCTTCACCATGTCTACCACTATTGGTGATGGTCGTTAAATTTGTATTGTGGCTGTAGCACTGCAATAGCGTGTTGTGCATGGGGGAGGGGGCAGGGGGTGCGCAATCCTTTGAAAGCCCCTAACTTCTGCATAGAAATCTGCTAAGACAGAAACCAGAGTCGCAGGAGGTAGCCAGTTCAGTAACAGGGTATTAAGGAGCATGAAGTACCATGATATAAGGACAATTCTGGATACTGCTACAATCCCTGGACGCTGGAGGCACATACTCCTGAGGTTCCTGGTGTGTGAAGAGAGGAATCAGCTCACAAGAAGTATGCCTTGAGATCTCATAAAGAGCCAGGCACATAAACAGGCCAGGGATGGTTCTGTTTCCAAAAGCAAAATGGTCTGGAGGTGGGAAGCAGGGCTATTGTGTTCCTTTGCTAGACCATAACTGGGGCTTTGAGAAAGTTCTTTTAATCAGATTTGTGCTGGCTGGAATGCAAGATGTTCCTGGGATGACTCACAGAGGGAGTTTCTCTTCTGGTGATCCTGCGATCCAAATTCAGGGACCAAAAAACAATAAATAAACAAATGCCACTTCTCTTCATCAGCTGCATATCACCTAAAAATAATAACAATAACCACCTGGACCCAAGCAGCACTAGATGATGCAGGAAGAAGGGGGTGGAGAGCGCTCATCTTTGAAACAGGGAGCCTGCTTTCTGGAATTGTTTTGTCAAAAGTACCCCTCTGCCTGGAGGCAAGCTTTCTCAAAAGCAGAACAATGTCCTCTGAAGAATCTTAAGGTCGGTGAGTCTTTTGAAGTCCAGTAAATTCACTGTATTTATTGTCTTAAAGCAAGTATGGTGGTGCAGCTAATACAGCACAAACAGTGCAAGGCCGAGGTGTGGCAAGGAAAATGCTGCTGTGTAACATCTGGCTCGTTGACAATAAAGATTATAGGCGCTATTTCCTATTTTCTTTAGGGGGATTCCAAGAGTGCTCCTGGAATTTGCGTGTTTACACACACACATACACACTGCCCTCCATGGTGGATGAGCAGAAAGGAGGCCACCTCTTGTCCCTGTAACACTCGAGGCAGATCCCCAAAGCAAGTTTCATGGTGATTCTCCTTTGTCCTCACCTGCTCTACCTCCGAGTTCAGTCATTAAACCTTTAGTCTTGGAAGTGAAATGTGAACTGGGCCTGGCCACATGGGGAAGATTTCAGCAGAGACAATGGAACGGGGCCGGGGGAGGGGAGGTGCAGAAGTGCAGGAGGAAAGGCACGGGGACTGGGCAGCAGGCTAGGCAGCTGGAGCACAGGGCGTGGGGGAGAGACAGGATGCTGTGAATATTAGAGGGGTGTCTGGCCCTTCCAAAGTGTGTTAAAAGGTGCCCCTCAACAGTTAAACTTGTACCCCAAAGGACAGAAAACTCAACCAACACAATCTTGGTGTCTTCATAGGCCTTGAGGAGGTCAGGATACAGTGCTAAGGAAGGTTGGGAGGAAGAGAAAGGACATTCATTGGCAGGGCTGTACTAGCTCCCTCTTCACTCTCTACCTTTCTCACATACTCACCAGATGATATTTATTAAGATTTATTTATTAAGCTTTACTTATGATGTGCCAGGCACCCTGCTAGGTATTTTTCATTCATTTTCTCATCTCAGTTTGTCAGCAACCCAGCAGATCAGTACCACCTTGCTGGGAATTGGTTTGTTGGTTTTTTGTTCTTCTTTATCCAGGAACAGAGCTGTGAGTCCCCAGGGAATGGTTGTTTTGATGGGAGGGAGGAAAAGAGTTTTCTAGAATGTGAATGACATTCAGTGCAGGGAAGGCAGCTCTGGGGGAGGTGAGGAAAAGATAGGGCAAAGGTTCCTGGCTCCATATGTGGGGGCAGGTGGGGATGGGGAAGGCAGGAAGGGAGGAGGAAGGAGGAAGTGTCTTCTCACCTCTGACCACAGCCTGGAATTCCTTTACCTTGTGCACCTGAGGCAGGCCCAGCCCTGAACTTCCCCCTCCATCATTATGACAGCAGCCAGCCATTAATGTTCCCGGATGGACACAAGTACTCTCATTTCTTTGTGGAGCCCAAGTCTCCCTTCCTACTACTCCAGACCAGCTTGTATCCCAATCAGGGCTTCCCTTCCAGCCATCCCAGGAATATACAAGGTGGGGCAAAGGTAGGTTTACAGTTGTTTGTATGGAAAACAGTACAACAGTTAATGAATGATAATATAGGAATAAACTCTGTTTCATGTACTCACATCTGTAAACCCACTTTTGCCACACTCTGTAGTTGATCTGTGGCTGTCTGGCTGCCTATTTAATATACATATTTCCTCTCCTGCCTACACTACATTTCCCAGCCTCCCTTGCAGTTAGTGGTGGCCATGTGCCTGAATTCTAACAACAGAGTGTGGCTGGAACTGATGTGAACCTCTTTCAGGCCTGGCTCCTACAAACCTTCCTTCCGTGGTATTCTAATCTACTCTTCCCCCACCTTTATGCACAGGGACCTCTTGAAAGCCACCTGTTGGAGATAGTATAGCCACAAGAGGTAAGGACCTACATGCCTGATCATGGTGTGAAGGAGAGTCACTGGCCATCAGGAACACCCATTTAGGGCTTTCTGTGAATGAAGAATTGACTTCCATTGCTTTTGAGCTGTGGTACACTTCCGATTTGTTTGCAGCAGTAGCTAGCATTACCTTAACTGACACACTGTGCACAGTGAGTGCTGGGGCACACTGACATGCAGCCTCAGAGCATCCTGCACCCACCAGCTGAAAACCAGACTGTATTAGCACCCCAAGTGCCCAGAGCCCAATTCTGAGCTTCCATGTGCTAACTTCTTTGCATTAAAAGCACTGACATCCTTGGCTGTTCCTTCTGACTTGAATGGATTTATTAATGCAGGTTCAAGACCATTCTCTTGGTTCCTGCATAAATATCCACTGAGTCTATTTCATTGTCATTCAGAGCTGGCAGGGTTGGGAGAGTGCAGGGGGTGTGGGTCTGCCTTCACAGAACAGGAGGAGACAGGCCTGCCAGCAGCTATGCAGGTGGCCCTCATCCCCGTGAGTGGGTGGGGGTGCTTGAGCGAGAAGCAGCCCTGGCACAAGACAGGCAAATAGAACCTGGGGAGCTGGCATGTCTGGCATCTGGCCAGAGGAAACTGCTAGGACCAGAACACCCCCTTCTCTCTTTATATCCTTGGATATTTTCTTGTTTTGCAGGGAGGCCTGGGATTTCTGCCCTTTTCCCAGCTGCGCTGGAGTCTTCCTAAGAACAGTCCCTGTGGATTTTCCATTGGGGAGCTCAGCACCTATGGCTCAAGGGCCTGGGCCAGCTTTCCTTTGGTGCCCTATAAAATTAATTTTCTAGGCAAAGGACTGCCGATTCAATAGTATCCTCCCCTTCCACCAACCACTGAAGTTTCAACCCAAGCAAGCTCTTGTCTTGTGTCCAACATTATTGCCCTCTTTCTGGGTTTCTTTCCAAAACACCAACCCATGTAAAAAACTTTGGGTCATTGCTACATTGGAGTGAACTGATCACAACACTTTCTACAGAGTAGGGGCACCAGCACCTACATTGGGAACATCTCCTGCCCATGCCTTAGGTGAAGCTCTAACCCACTCAGCCAGCAAAGCACCAGTTATCACTTCATTTCCATCAATACTTGAGGCTTGGCTACAGAACATGGGGAATATTACAAATGTTCTTTGTGTGGTGAAATGAATGGTTGCTAATTAGCACAATGACTGTAAGAAATGGGTAAAATTAACAATACTCAAGATATATGGAGATCTAAAATATTTTAGAGGCACTCCCCATTTTGTATGCACAGGGTTGGAGAATCTAGGAAAGCCTATAGCAAACAGCCCAAGAATCATTTCAAAACTTGCCACCTAACTGGTCCCATGCCTGGCAACTAACTGGTTTTGGAGGCTCTCTAGTTGCCAATGTCAACTAGGAGGTAGCAAAATTCTGCCTTGGAAACACTGGCATATTGCTGTTGAGTGGAACTTTCATACCATGTGTGGTCAGCAGCAGCTGAATGGACAGCAGGCTGGAACTCCCTATCCTAGCACAGGCCTATGAACCGGTCTGTGCCTCCTGGCTACTTACATGTCAGATTTTCAGCCATGTCTGCATGTGTGCACCACAATTTGCCCTGAGACTGGCTGTCAGTGTGATTCTGACCTCCCCATGCAGGAGAAGCCCCTTCCCTCTCCACTCTGAGGCCCTGGCCCGCCTCCTTCTCCTGCCCAGCCTGAGCCCTCTGGGGCTCTGGCTTTGAGGCTGCCCTGAAACAACCCGTGGACAGCCCTAGGGGCTGCAAAGACTCTACTTCAGGGACAGGATGATGAGCAGAAACCTTTGGTCTGGAAAAATGTAACGCTTGGCTTCCTTTCCGATAGGACCTTTTCAGTGTCTCTGCTGGCATTTGACTGGCATGCTTGAAAATTCTTACAAGCGTCTTTAAAATAAAAACAAGTAAGGAATCACACATCACATCCATTAGAACTAAAATGAAAAAGACCGTAACAGCAGAAGTCGGTGAGGATGTGGACCAACTGCAGCCCTTGCTGGTAGACTGCTGGTTAAAGGGGACTTGTCTGGCAGTTTCCAGTGAAGGTAAATAACTGCCCGCCCTGTAGCTCAGCAATTCCACTCCTCGGTATCTTCCCAAGAGAATGAAAACATTCACAAAAACTTGTACACAGGTGTTCACAGCAGTCTGGTCTTGAGACTCACAAACTAGGAACAACCCAAATGTCTGTCAGCAGGTGAACGGCTAACATGCTGTGTGACACCCACCAATGAGTGGACTTTTATTCACTGCAATAAAAAGCAGTGAACTCCTGCCACATGCGATGACACAGATGAGTCTCGAAAACACTGTGTCAAATGAAAGAAGCCAGATACAAAAGTATACCTGCTATACGATTTCATTGAGGCAAAATCCAAAAACAGGCCCAAAAATGTATACTGATAGAAATCACAGAATGCTTGCTCTGGGGAGGGGGGAGCAGGAAAGGACTTTCCTGGGGGTGATGGGAATCTTTTATTGCCTCTTTCAGGTGGTGCTTACACAGGCGCACACAATTGTCAAAACTGTTCCATCTGACCACTTAAGGATCGTTTGATATTGTTAATTATCCCCTGATTTAAGAAAAGGAAACACTGAAAACATTATCAAACTGCAAAAAAGAAAATACCCAAGTGGTTATGTGTGCCTGCATTGCAAAGTGTGATAAATTCTGAGTGCAGTGGAGGGAAGGGAGATGGAAGCAAAGGGCTGCTGGTGGTGAGGGGGTGTAGGCACCCCCCCCAGGGCACCTGCCAGGGACCTTTTACCTAGGATACAAATGAAGGAAGAGCACAGTCAGCCCCCAAACAAACAAACAAACCCTCAATGAAATAAAAAACAGAGGCCCCAAGGAAAGCTGGCCCAAGTGTGTGGGATAGCTATCAGGCTTTGAGCCAAAACCACTTTCCAGGAAATGGCAATATTTTTGTGTTTGGGAGAGGGGAGGGAGTATTAAGGGCAGTAAGAGCCAAAACCCACTGGTCTTTGGACAACTGCTGCCCAACTAAGGGGCCCTGTGGGGGAGGCTTCAAAGTGCTGCTACTGAGACCTCCTCAATGGGTCACTGGGGTGGGGAACCTAGGAAAGCCCCTGTTAGAGCAGAAGTTCAAAGTTCCTTAAGGGCAAAGGTCTCCTATTTTGCAGGGTCGACAGGAATCTTCTATTTTCCTAGTAAGAGGTCTGGCAGTCCCACCCATTCACCCTATTCAGCCCCAAAACAGCCCAGGCCAGCTTTATGAGGTCCTGGCACTGGCATGAGCTTGCGAATGAAGCTGGCCACAGACCGTGGCTCTGCCCCTTCAGAAAAGAAAGGCAGGGGGCTAGATCCACATGGCCTCTTCTTTTTCATTCTACAAACACCATCTAGTACAACCCATTTTTCAGCTGAGGAAACAAAGGCTTAGAAAAAATGATTTGCCCCAGGCTAGCATCTAGTTAGGGCCAAGATTACGGTTACGATTCTCCTTTGTTCAACTCCTTTGTTCTTTTCAAGGCCGTGTACATCTTCCATAACAATGTGCTGCTCCGGGGCCCTCCAGTGTTTAGATTTCCACACAATGCCTCCAAGTGGCTTTCAAGTACTGAGGTGACAAATAGTGTATTGGAATGGTAAGTTCTTTCTAGCAAACAAAAAGATTATTTAAAGACTGTTTAGGATTCTGACGTTCTTTAATGGCCCTATTGCCATGTGAAAATCTATGTGAATACTTCCAAGTTATTTTCTGATCATGGGTGATATTTATTCTCAACAGAAAAATCAAGGATATGCTAGTGACATTCTCTGAAATTTGAGTTGGGTGCTATGATGATATAAACAGAAGCAAGACTTTTTCTTAATAACTTATAAATAACTTAGAAATATACAAGTAGTAGATTAGTAATTTTACACACACTTTAATGCCATTCCTTCAGTTCAATAAATGACAAGAATACTTACTCCTAATAATGTGCACAGAAATGTTAAGGTTGGGGTTTAAAGGCTCACCTATCCCCTCCTTTCTTTGAAACTCTGAGCTGGGTACAAGATAAAACCAGGACAGTGTGGAAAGACACTGGAGTAACTGACCTGCATTCTCTCTTAAACCAGGTAAATGGATTTCTCAAATCTGTTTTCCTCTTTGACCGGCTAATCCCTTCCTTCCAGGAGAAGATTTCAGTCCTCTACTCTGTGCCACCTCTCTGGCCAGAGAGCCACATGCTGTTTGCATCTGTGTCCCCACAATAAGTTCTGATACAACTGCAGAAATGACTCTAGAGGTCACAATCACCGACTTCCGAGAGCCTCTGACTCTCCCAGGAGAATAAGCAGATGAAAAGTTCTATGGATTTTCAAAGAGATGAAGTCAGGCTATTCCTGAATCACACCCAGGCTTTTCTCCACCTCTCATTTTCTTGAGAGGGGAATTATGAAAGTGTATAGATATAGCAATGCAAATGACAGAGAGACCTGACATCTCTTGGCGCAGGTAAGAACCGTCTGCTCTTAGTTACTGAAACTATGTCTCCACAAGACCAAGACAACTTGGTCCAGTGCATGTAAGTAAAGTGACTCCAACTGTTGGCTGAGAAGCTGTTGACAGATTCCTTTGCTAAGCTCTCTGTCTTAAGCCCCTCTTCACCACTGTGAAAGTAATGGGGCCCTGGTAGAGCTCACAGGTGCACCCTCATGCACAGCCTGTAGTTCTAACTTGAAGAAAAAAATACAATGCAGAAGCAGAACAAACCCAAGGTAAACCCTTTTGACTCGTAGAAAAGAGCCCTACTTAATGAAATACATGCTCAGCTCAGCCACGGACTGGCTGTTGGAACAGGAGCAAGTTCCTTAACCTCTTATGCCTTGGTGTCTTCATCTGTACAGTGGGGATGATAGCAGTATATGAGGTCTATCCAGAAGGTATCCAGTCATGTAATATAAAAAATAGAGACATTTATCGAAGATACAAGAAACATTGTACACAGGACAATGATGCCTCAGTCCCCCTCAAAGTAGGCACCTTGGGACCTCACACAGTTCTCCCAGTTGCCATCAGCTGCCCTGTCCTATTTTCCTCAATCTCATGGACAGTCTGAAATTTTTTCCCTTTCAAAGGTGACTTTAGTTTTGGGAAAAGTCAGAAGTTGTAGGGTGCTAAATCTAGGGTATAGAGGGGCTGAGTCACCTGGGTGATTTGATGTTTCATCAAAAAACTCTGCACCAGAAGTGATGTATGAGTGGGCGTGTTGTCACAATGAAGCTGCCAATCACCAGTTGCCCATAGCTGCAGCCTTCTGAATCATCCAAATAGTTTCCACTGAGGAATGTTCAAGCTTACTGCAAAATTGGATACAGATTCGTTGATCTACTTGCTCAGTCATTTTGAATGCAATGGCCACACAGTACACATGCTCACTCAACAGCGTCTACCACCCCCACTGACTAGTACAGTGAAGTCGTCATTGTTCACACATGTGCATTCCAGTCCACTCTGCTTAACAGCTGGGTTACATCCATGTCACACAAACCGTTCTTGTTATATTAGTAATGGTTGGACTTTTTCCAGACAGACCTCGTATATGCCGCAGGGTTATTAAGGGGAATGAGGTAACATCAAAAACACTTAGAACAATTCCTGACACACAGTTAAGCACTCAATAGGGGTTAGCTACTGTTATTGTAATATAGGGAGCTAAAGGACACTCACTGTGGAACAGTAAATAAATAAGGTGTGAATTTCATTTTAAACTATACAAACACAACAAATAAGATGAGAAGGAGATGCTTTTTCCTCTCAGTTGTTTTAAGCCTGGCTTGGCACTGGACTTCCATGGCCCACAGTGGGTAAGATACACAGGGGAACAGCAACTGCTATCAAATCTGAAGTGACAAGTTAAGGTCAAGAACTGAGGCAGTGGGAACCTAGTGGAGAGTTTTCATTAGGCCAGACTACTCAGGATAAAGGGAGAAATGGATACTCAGCTCAGGCTGCACCAGAGACTCAGCCAGGGCACTTTGAAAGATCCAGATGCCCAGGCCACACCAACACTAATTAAATCAATCAGAATTTTTCATGGTTGTATGCGCATCAGGATTTATTAAAGCTCCTTGGGTGATTCCAGTGTATGACCCCCCACCCCTCACCCCACTCCAGGTCTGGATACCCCTCCTCCTAACATGAATGAGTGCTTATTCCAGTTGGTGCTCAAGAGGCCCAGACACACAGTTTCAATCCTCTTCATAGGGACAGAGAAAGCCATGAATCCTCAACCAGGGAAAGAATTGATTAGGATTTGTGTATATGTCCACAGTGCCTTTGTTCTTGGTTCCAAATCAATAAGTGAATGAACAGACACATGGATGAATGAATGAATTAATGAATGATGAATGACTATAGCACCATAGCAAATGTCTGCCGATATGGAAGTAAAATTGGTTAAAAACTTTCTGGAGGACAACTTTAAAGGATTCAAAATCCACTGACCAAGAAAATCCACTTCTTGGAATTGCCCCAAGGTAATGCAGGCCCTGGCTGGATTGTCTCCCGAGTGCCTGCAGTTCTGATTAAAGAGAGATCTGTGGGTGAAAGAAGGGCACCCTCAGACAGGGCCAAACTTTTTTTGTTTCTTCCATTAAGATTTGAGATTTGCACAGAATTTCAGATAAGAACTCAGCTTAGACCCCAGAGTTCAGCAGCCTAAGCACAAAAGAGACTGTTCTAAGTAGTCGAAAGATTATATAGGAGGGTCCTGACAACTAGTTACCTAAGCCATTAAAAAAATCACAGTAAGGCAGGGTCCGATGTCTGGTTTTGAGCAGAGCAACCCTCTATCAGTCTCCCCACCCAGGATAAGTAAACTGAAAACTATGCTTTCAGGTGCTGAATGTGATGACTCAATCCTGCCAGCTGCTGTGAACAAAGGCATTATGCCAACATACTAAAGATGAGTATTTAACTTGGGGAAGTTAACAACCTTCCCTTTTTGTCCTTTCCGAGAATGGGATAAATTTGCCCTGGAGTCCATCCTGAAGGCACTATATATCAGGGTGAATCCTTTTGTCAAAAACAAAGGCCTACCCTTCAGTTCTGTCCCCTGCAGGTAATGGGGGGCCTTCTCCACTGTGTATGCAATAGCATTAAAATGAAGGGGCTTTGAATGGGGGGCTGGAATCAAGAAGAACAATTTTTACAAGTATGCCTTTAAAAAAGTCAAATTATCCCATCTGAAGGTTTTAAATGGGTTTGCATGTGTATGTACTTCTTAAGAGAAAATAGACTCATCTTTAAATTTAAAAACATTCCCTGAGTAAGACGTTTAAACTATAAGAAGTTTAGTCCAGAAAAAATATTATTCTTGTGTTACAAAATCAAAGCAGTAGAGGGGGAAAAATATCAAAGGGAACGATTAGTCAAGAAAAATGTCAGGGCTCCAAAATGCTGTGGGAGCCCGCATAAAAAGCACAGTAATATTTAAGCTTGTGCTAAACATACTTTTTTCTACACTTTTCACTGAGTGTTACTTTATATATGCTTTGTTGAATGTTTTTTTAAGGATTTATTCTGAGGGATTTCCTATCATTCTTGGGCTTAAAAGTTCAGGCAAGGTTAAGGAGGTGGGTGGACGTTGGAAGTGAAAGGACACACAGAGGACAGAACGTGACACTAAGGACACTGAGGTCACCCCTCTGAGCCCTGCATGGCCCACTTAGAAGGGGCCTGGGTAGTTCTCCCATGTCATAGGCAGCCCCAGCCTCGGCTGTCCATACTGCAATGGGCATGGGTCATGAATTGCATTCCACAACTGGAAAATTACCAAAAGGTTGATGGTGGACATGCAGTGATATCTTAGATACCAAGGGTGACATCACCACCAACACCCTCACTGTGACCATTATAGGAAGTCTCTTACTAAAGAGAGAGAAAAACCAATTCCCTCAAAACTGACCAAAGTAGTGCTAAGAAATATTATCGAATTATTGATCTCTTCAAATGTGAGTACCCATTGCTTGGTGAGACTGTATGTTCGAGAACAAAAAGACATGGGACTCAGCTGCTGTGTCCTTTTCCACTGCAATGGCTATGGTTTAGGTTATGTTGATGTCCACATGGCCAGATCCACTGAGAGAGTCTGTTGGCCCTCATATTACTCATCTCAGCAGTGTTCCACATAGTTGATCATTCCTTCCTTCTCGTCAAACAATTAATCAAATTGTTTCACTCAGCTGCATAAAACTCTCCAATGGTAAGCTCTATGGGACCTGCCTCACTTTAACCCCTCCAATCTCATCTCCTATTACTGTCTTCCTCCATCAGAATACTTGTTTTCCTAGAAGCTACCTCACTTTTTCCTGCCTCAGGGCCTTTGCACAGGCTGTTTCTTCAGCTTGGAATGTCATTCCTGCAGCTGGTTCCTTCTAAAGCCTTTAAAAGTTTCAAATCAAAGCAGGCTCCTTAAAGAAG
>PVJI01027799.1:0-17010 GCA_004026765.1 Micronycteris hirsuta
ACACACATACATGCACACACACACATATGTATAATTTATTGGTGGTATATTGGTTAATAAAATTACATAGGTTTTAGGAGTACAATTCTATAATACATCATTTGTATATTGTATTGTGTTTACCACCCAAAGTCAAGTCTCCTTCCATCATTTGTTTATCTCCCCCACACCCTCTCTTACCTCCCCCAACCCTTATCTTTATGGTAGTCACCATACTTTTGTCTGTGTCTGTGTGTTTGTTTGTAATTTGCTTAATTCCTTCACCTTTTTCTCCCAGTCCCCCAACCTCCTCCCTTCGACAGCTGTCAATTTGTTCTCTTTTTTTAAATAAATTCTTTTTTAAAAGTTTTATTTATTGATTTTAGAGAAAGAGAGAGGAAGGAAGACAGAGAGAGAGAGAGAGAGAGAGAAACAAAGAGAGAGATCAACCTGTTGTTCCACATAGATTAATTCTTGTATGTGCCCTGACTGGGGATTGAACCTGTAAACTTGTTCTACTGGGATGAAGCTCTAACAAATGGAACTACCCTGTTGGGTCCTGGAGCTCAAAACTTTATTTTTCTTGTTTCCCCCTACAAGATTCCTACTCAACCTTCCAGATTCAGCACAAGTGTTTCCTGAAAGATGTCTTTTCTAACTCCCTGCCACCAAAATTGTTGATCTCTTAGGTCTTTTTGTCCTGTCATTGTGCTTTGTATGTTCCTCTGCTATAGCAGTTAGCACAGTCTACTGTGACTATTTGTTGACATTACTATCAGAACTAGGGAGCTTTGAGGTCAGGAATGGATGACTATCAGGCAGTGAATGAAGGAAAAAAATTAGACTCAATAATCACAATTGGAGAGATTTTGTTGATTTAATCTTCTGAGGACAGAAGATGTGAACATTCCAGAGTTAGGAGAGAGGTGATAACTTATGAGGATAAGGCGCTGACTACCTTTTATGAAATTGCGGTCCCTACTCCATCCTCCTGATCCTTATTTTATTTATTTAGCACCTTACCATGTAACTTATTTGTTATGGTTACTGTTTCAGCCTGTTCTTTTAACTATTCCATTCTTCTGCATCTCTCCTTAGGTAACCACTTTCTGAATTTTTGCAATTATCATTTTATTGTTTTAGTTGTAATAACTTTAAAAAGAGTTTAAACTCTAAGAGTTTAAGACTCAGAAGAAGATACAAAAATAATACCGAGAGTTCCAGTGTATACCACGCATCTACCTTCCCCTCATCTTACTTAAGCACAGTACATTGCCCAAACCAGAAGGTTAAGGTTGGTGTAATAAAATGAATTCAGGTACAGACCTTACTTGGATCTCACCAGTTTTGTCAGTACCCGTGTGTGTGTGTGTGTGTGTGTGTGTGTGTGTGTGTGAATAGTTATGTGAAATTTTATCATGTGTAAATCACTGTGGCCATCAGCACAACTAGGAGACAGACCAGTTCCATCACTGCAACTCTAGCAACCACTGATCTTTTGTCTTGTAATTCTGTCACTTCAAGAATGTTATGTAAATGGAATCATGCAATGTATAACCCTTTGAGATTGAGTTTTTTTCATTTAGCATAATGCCCTTGAGATCCATTCAAGTTGTTGCATGTATCAATAGTTTATTCCTTGTGTGTATGTATGATGTAAGTTCTAATTTCTCTGGAATTAGACAGTCCAATACCTTGGACTGCCATTGTTGAGTAAGGTAAGTGTATGTTCACTTTTATCAGAGAAAGCTAAACTGTTTTTTGGAGTGATTGGACCATTTTCCATTCCCAGTAGCAATGTATAAGAGATTCAGCTGCTCCACACCCTCATCAACACTTGGTATAATCAGTATTTTTTTCTTTTAAACCATTCTAATAACCGTAGAGTAATATAATAGGCTTAATTTGCATTTCCCTAATTAGTAATAATGTTAAACACTTTTTTGTGTGCTAATTTGCCATCTATATATACTCTTTGGTAAATAAAGTGTCTTTTCAAGTGTTTTGCCTGTTTTCTAACTAGATTTCCCCCCCTTACTGTTGAGCTTGGAGAGTTCTTTATACATTCTGAATACAAGTTCTTTCTTGGATGTGTGATTTTCAAACATTTTATCATAGTCTATGGCTTGTCTTTTCATCCTCTTAATAATCTTCCACAGAACAACAGTTTCTAATTTTGATGGAGATAACAATTTATTAACATTTTTCTCTTGTGGGTCATGTCTTCTTGTTGTGTCTAAAAAGTCTTAACCTAAACCTAGATAAAGAAGACTTTCTTCTGTTTTCTTTTAAAATTTTATAGTTTCAAGTTTGGCTTTTAGGTCTAAAATCTATTTTGAGCTAATTTTTGTATAAGGCGTGAGTTTTAGGTAAAGGATCTTTTTCACCTATGAACATCCAATATTTTCAACACCATTTGTTATAGAGATTATTCTACCTCCATTGAAATTGCTTTTGCCCCTTAGTGAAAACTCAGTGGATAAGACTTTGTATAGGTCGATTTCTGGATTCTCTTCCATTGTATGATCTTAGCGTCCATTCCTCTGCCCACACCACACTCTCTAGTATACTGCATCTGCCTAAATAAGTCTCAAGATCAGGTGTGATTCCTTCCAGCATACTTTTTCTTTTACAAAATTGTTTTGTTCCTTTGCTTCTTATATAAATTTCAGAATAAGTGTGTGTACATCTACAAAGAATTCTCCATGAACTTTGATAGATCAATCTAGGGATAATTGACATTCTTATGTTGGGCCTTTTAATTAATGAACATGGCATATCTTTGCATTTAGCTTTTTCATTTTAAGCATCATTTGTAGCATTTATTTTTATTTATTTATTATAATTTTTCTAAAAGAAAGTTTATTTAGGAAGTTACAGAGGCTAAGGAAGGGCCCTTGGAGCCTTGGGTAGAGAAAGGTAAAAGTAGAGGGCTGGGGGAAGAAGCGGAGGAGGGGGAAGGCCCAGGTCAGCTCAGCTCCCTGGAGGGAGAGCAGGCCCATTTTGTAGTTTTTAGCATATCGATCTATACAAGTTTTGTTAGATTTATACCTAGTATTTTCTTTTTTTATAGCAATTATAATAATATTGTGCTTTTAATTTCTGTTTCTAATTGCTCAGTACCAGCACTGATTATTAGCATGGGTGCTTTTCATGGGTTGATTTTGAATCTTGAGAATCTGCTAAATTCATTTATTAGTCCTAGGTCTTTTCTCTAGTGGAGGGTAGATTCCTTGGGATATCCTAGACAATCATGTCCTTTGCAAATAAGAACAGATTATTTCTTTCTTTTCAATGTGTATGCTTTTCTTTTCATTCATGGGAATATGCCCCAACTTACTTATCATTCTGATGTTGATGGGAACCTAGTTCTTACTTTATCACAAACACCTCTTCTCATATCAGTACAAGTCTACACTCTGTACCCAAACCCCTAGACACCATGTGTGCTTTGGGTTTCTAAATTTTGGGGGTTTGAGAAAGTTAGTTTGTTGTACTTGAGTTTCACCAATTCACAAGTCATGGAACTCAGAGAGTCAGAGAAAAGACCAGATGAACTGTGCCAAAAGGCTGGCAGCAGTTATCTGTGGTTGGTCAGATCATAGAAAATATTTGCTGTCTTTCTTCTACTTTTTAATTTTCCTAACTTTCTAAAATGACTGTGTAGACTTTTTTTTTTTTTACAGTTTTGGAAATGCTATGGGGAAATGAGGGATATCTGTAACAGTGTCAACAATTAAAAAAAAAAAAAAACACAGCAAAAAACCAACCCTGACAGCCCAGACCAGTATGGCACAGTTGGTTGGGCATTGTCCTGCAAAGATTTTTATTTTATTTAATTTTAATGATTTTATTTATTTATTTTTAGAGAGGGGAAGGGGGAAGAAAGGGAGAGAGAGAAATATCAATGTGTAGTTGCCTCTTGAATGCCCTCTACTGGGGACCTGGCCTGCAATCCAGGCATGTGCCCTGACTGGAAATTGAACCAGCGACCCTTTGGTTCGCAGGCCAGCGCTCAATCCACTGAGCCATGCTAGCCAGGGCAGTAGCTCAGTTCTTACATCTGCTTTTCCAGTCTCTCACATTATATTGTTTTACTGAATTATATATAATGCAGCCTTATGTGGATATATAGTTGGAAAGCTACGGACTCACAAACACCCCAGAAAGATCTTGGGAATTGCTAGGGTCCTTGGCCCACAACTGACAATCATTTTTCTGGAGAGATGTTAGTATACCACACACTCAAAAGAAGTATACAATTTGCTCTCTCTGGGTAACTCAGTTGGTTAGAATGTCATCCTGACACAGTATTTCATTCCCTGGTCAGGCCACATGCAGGAGTCAACCAATGAAAGGATAAATAAGTGAAACAACAAAGTGATGTTTCTCTCTCCCTCTCCCCCCATTCATCTCTCTCTCTCTCTGAAAATCAGTAAATAAAACTTAAAAAAAAAAAAAAGGCCCTGGCTGGTGTGGTTCAGTGGATTGAGTGCTGGCCTGTGAACTGAAAGGTCACCACTTTGATTCCCAGTCAGGGCACATGCCTAGGTTGTGGGCCAGGTCCTCAGTTGGGGGTGCACGAGAGGCAACCTATCGATATATCTGTCACACATCAATGTTTCTCTCCCTTCCTTGTCTCTAAAAATAAATAAACAAAGCCTTTAAAAAATAAAAATTTTTAAAAACTGTATAAGTCAATGGTTTTTAGTATATTTATAGAGTTGTACAACCAACATCGCACCCAATTTTAGACTATTTCATCATCTCAAAAAGAAACTCTGTACCCTAGGCTATCTACCTCCCAGGTCTTCATTCTCCCCAACCCTAAGCTATCACTAATATACTTTCTATCTCTTTGTATTTTCCCATTCTGGACTTCATACGAAATGTGATCATATAAGTAAATGAAATCATATAAGTATTTTTTCCTGTAACTAGCTTGTTAGCATGATGCTTTCAATATTTATCCACGATGTATCTTCATTCCTAGTATATACTTCATTTCTTTTTATGACCAAATAATATTCCATTGTATGGATATATCACTTTTGTTTACCTGTTTGTCAGCTGAGAGATATTTGGGTTGTTTCTACTTTCTATTATTAATAATGTTTCTATAAATGTTTGTGTATAAGTTTTCATGTGGGAATATGTTTTGAATTCTCTCAGGAGAATTCTTAGGAGTGAAATTGCTGGGTCAAAAGGTAACCCTATATCAGACCATTTGGGGAACTGCCAGATTATTTTTCAGAATGGCTGCACCATTTGCCACCTGAATGGCCGAACCACTCATAAGAACTTTATAAATGACCATATAAACTTCTATAATAAAATACATTTGCATTTTCTTTTTCAAAGAAAGAAAAGAAACATAAAGAAAAATAATTATGGGTTCTAATTTTGTGTCTTCTGCAAAGAGAAAGTCACTCTATCTTTATCAATAAAATGGGAATAGCCAGCAGTTCCATCTGGAATTCTCTGCCAGACACAACAGGTCTGTGCTTGGTAAATACCATGAACAGAATTCTTTCACAGAAGTTCTTTGAACCTGAAACTTAGTAGTACTCAGTGACCATGGATTCTCAATCTTAGGAAAGCCTTAATCAGCCTTGGCCAGGGAGGCAGAACTGATATAGGAGTATGTGGGGTCTGCCCCTAACCCTCAATTAAAGGGCAGTTTATGCAACATGCCTTCTTTTTGAATCAGAGCCAGGGTCAATGTTGAGCTGAGATAACATTAATTATTTTTCCGCTTGTCGGATTCCATGAAAAAGATGTGAAAATGGCCTGTTTGTGAAAGAGTGCAGGCAGAGGCTGTGAGCTGATTATGTCAAACCTAGTCAAAGCTTCCTTGGTGTGGGAGATTGTAATCAACAAAGCATGGCAGCATCTGTGCCCATTACAGGAGGAACCCCATCTGCCTGGGTCCCCAGCAGAGACAAGAAGCCAGCTTTAACCCCTGCTGGACTGAACTGCATTGACAGTGCAAAGAGTTTTACTTTCATCAATTATCTAGTATACATTTAGGGTACAGAGTAGTGAAAGAGGTAATTGTCCTGTTTTGAAGGGTAGAAGGCATTGAATTGTTCCCTAGATAGAGCAGCATCAATTTTGTCTGTGACTTGGGCAGCCATACAGCTGTGTCAAGGCACAGAGTTGCAAAGCTTGAAAGATGAAGAAATAAGCTTAAAAAAAAAGTCTGAAAAACATCTTAGAGAACATTAGCAGGGTGCTCCAGACTTTCTGTATAGGTGGGACTTAGGGACTGTGTTCTGGTTGAAAGAGGAGGCCCAATGGGCAATTGAAAGATTAAGAAGTCTTCAATTCTTGTCAGAAAACTGGGTGAGGCAGCTGACGATACTATGGGCAAACTAAAGTGCACATCCAGCATTGCCCTTGGCAATCATTTGACCCAAAGATCATCAGATATATTGGACTCAATTTTCTTTTTTTATAATCAATAATTATACCCCCTTTCTTTTACAGAAATACATTGATAACAAAGCCCCTTATATGCACGACTATAAAAAGATCGTCTACCATAAACTATTAGTGATGCGCAATGAAATAAAGAGTTTATACCAGAAATGAAAATCATCTCTATCACTTAGCACATTATTTAGTTTAGTTGACATTTTTTTCACAGCAACTCTTTCCTGATGAAGGTAGCAAGATGTTGACATACACTCTGGCACAATTTCCTTGTTTCATAGTACAATGACATTGCGAATAGTATTGCTCTAGACCGGTGATCCCCAACATTTTTGGCACCAGAGACTAGTTTCGTGGAAGACAATTTTTCCACAGATAGGGGTGGAGGGTGGAGGATAGGGATGGTTTCTGGATGATTCAAGCGCATTACATTCACTCTCACCTCCTGCTGTGTGGCCCAGTTCCTAACAGGTCCAGACTGGTACCCGTCCAAGGGACTCCTGCTCTACACGACATAATTAAGTAGTCAGATGCTTAAGACCATACATAGACTCAGCATGAATGTAGCAATTTAATTAAAACCTATGTGTACTGTGTTATCATTGGTGATGTGATTTTCCAAAAATATTGGTCAGTTCTTGGTAAAAAAGTACAATCTTCTCTTGATTCACAATGCAGTTGCATTTCTGTAAATTTCAGTGCATATTAAAACATTTATGTGCAGTTCACGATTCAGTTTAAGACATAGATGCTGCACTCCTAATTCAGTCCTATTGTCACCAACCCCAATTGTCCCAGGGTACTGTCCACAGTGAACCCTACTCGTTTCTGCTGATTAGTTACCAGTCCTACTGGTCATTAACTCTCTATTGCCTTTAAAGCATTAATGTTCTAAAATGTAACCTAAACCCTTGAAAGTTTCTTTGCACGATGTTGATAATGTACCCCCAGGTGATCCTGATGTAGAATGTCTATGGCTTGCTCATACTTTGAGAACTACATTTCCTAAGTATTGTTAGAAAATCTATAAAAATAATGATTGGAAACCCTGAATGAGTCAAAGGTTAAAAAACTCTTTTTCAAACCTTTTAATAAGTGATTGTGTATGTAAATCTGTAAGATGGAGATTTTTTCCCTTTTCACCAGTTTTTTCCCTTTTAACCTATTTCCCCACCCCTTTACTTTGGCAACCATCAGCTTGTTCTATCTATGGATATGTTTCTGTTTTGTCTGTTCATTTTTTTTAGATTCCATATATGAGTGAAATCATATGGTACTTATCTTTCTCTGTCTGACTTCTTTCACTTACCATAATACTCTCTAGGTCCATCCATGGTGTTGGAATTGGCAAGATTCCATTTTTCTTATGGCTGAGTAGTATTACATTGCATATATACGAGGATTGTCCAGAAAAAGTCTATCCATTGTTAATATAACGAGAACAGTTTGTGTGGCATTGATGTCACCTGGCAGCCAAGGAGAGTGGACTGGAATGTACATGCATGAACAATGATGACTTCACTGTACTAGTCAGTGGGGGGCGGTAGATACTGTTGAGTGAGCATGTGCACTGTCACATTCAAAATGATTGAGCAAGTAGAGCAACAAATCTACATCAAATTTTGCATTAAGCTTAAGCATTTCTTTGCAGAAACTATTCACATGATTCAGAAGGCTGCAGCTATGGGCAGCTGGTGGCTGGCAACTTCATCATGACAACATGCCTGCTCATACATCGTGTCTTCTGGAAAATTTTTTGGTGAAACATCAAGTCACCCAGGTGACTCAGCCCCCTACAGCCTGGATTTGATGCCCTGCAACTTTTGTTTTTTCCAAAAACTAAAATCACCTTTGAAAGGGAAGAGATTCCAGACCATCAGTGACATTCAGGAAATACAATAGAGCAGCTGATGGCGATTGGCAGAACCGTGTGAGGTCCCCAGGTGCCTACTTTGAAGAGGCGTCATTGTCTTATATACAGTGTTTCTTGTATCTCGTATCTTCCACAAGTAAATGCCTCTATTTTTCATATTACATGGCTGGATACCTTCTGGACAGACCATACACACACAGACACATACACACACAGTCTTCTTTATTCATTTGTCTATTGATGAACACTTAGGGAGCACCCATATCTTAGCCATTGTAAATAATGCTGCAGTGAACATAGGAAAGTGTATGTCTTTTTGAATTAGTGTGTTTGTTTTGGATAAATACCCAGAATTGAAATTGCTGGGTCATTTGGCAGGTCTATTTTAAATTTTGTGAGGAATCGCCACACTTTTTCCATGATGGCTGCCCCAGTTTATGTTTGTGCTGTACTTTATTACAATTGGCAGTGCGGCAGGTTTGTTCAAACCGGCATCTCCACAAACAGGAGAGGATTGTGTTGTGCCACAACATTAGGGCAGCTACAATGTCACTAGGTGGTAATAATTTTCAGTTCCCTTATAATCTTATGAGACCACCTCCTAATATGCAATTTTTCACTAATCAAAACATCATTATGTGGCACATGACTGTAGTTGTTACTCAAATAATGTTTATTAAATGAATTACTCAGTGAATTAAATAATCAATAGCAGTCTACTTAAAGTGTGGTTAGGATAACTTCAGATTGTTCTGAGAAGTAGAATAGAAACACTAGAGAACTCTGTCAGAAATTTTACAGCAGAGCATCACTGAGCCTCCCCATACAGCACTCACCATCATCAGGATGGGCAGGGACAGCTTCGTAGGTTATGCACTGCAGAAACTATGGTAGCACCGTTCACTCTTTCCTAGAAGTCTGTGTCCAGCTGGGTTGGGCTGATAAGACATACACATAGAAATAATTAAAAAAGAAATAAAGAGATTTTGTAGTTGTTTTACATGTTTGTGGTGCTGTGGTTCAAGCTTTGGTATATTTGTTTATATTACTGTTATCCTAGATTGCTGTTACTGGGTACTAGTAGTAATGTATTAGAGGGGGCACATTGTGGGTATACGGCAAACTTTTCTGTAATAAAACCTGTTGTTCCAAACTACTCACTTTCTGAATTACCACTTTCCAAATGCCAGATTCCTGCACCTTTACCCAGGCAACTTCCTCTACTTAAATCACCCTTTCCTTTGGTCATACAGACACACTACAACTTATCCAGGGCACAGTTCAAATGTCACCTCTTCTCTGTAGTGTTCTGAGACCTTTCTTTGGCATTCACCTGCCAGTGGCAGAACTCACTAATCCCTCATGCCTTTGCCATCAGCACTTTTACTTTATTTTATTTTATTTTTAAGAATTTATTTATTTATTTTTAGACAGAAGGAAGGAGAGGGAGAAAGAGAGGGAGAGAAACATCAATGTGTGGTTGCCTCTCACGTGGCCCCCACTGGGGACCTGGCCTGCAACCCAGGCATGTGCTGTGACTGGGAATTGAACCGGTGACCTTTTGGTTCACAGCCCGCACTCAATCCACTGAGCTACGCCAGCCAGGTCCATCAGCACTTTTTAATGAGTCTACTAGTGCATTAATAAAAAGCAAGAGAGGGAAATTGTTATGTGCTTTAAGTCAGATTGAGCAGGGTTCAAAATCTGGATCTCTCATCAATAGTTGTGACGTTGGGTACAGTAATGCTTACCAGTGCCTTTTCACTGTCTCTAATACTTGTATTACCATTTCAACTGATGAAATGGATAGAGGTAGCTCATTATAAACAAAAGAAGGAAGTGTTCGGAAACAGAAAAAAAATGCAAGATGCATTTTATAATTTAACCATTCATTAATTTTTTAAACAAATAAGTAGTACTTGCCAATATTTGATCATTTTCCCAGGATAAAACATAGACGTGGAGATCTGCTCTCAAGAATGTTCTTATTGAAAGATGGTAATCAGTTCGATTGCTTTTGGAGTAATGCCAGGCATATATAAATCCTATCTATATATACCCTTCAACATCAACATAATCTCATAAAGGATGCCCATCTATGGCATTGAATTCTTATTAGGGAAAACATTGTCTGGGCCGAGTTTGGCCATTGGCCACCAGGCTGTGCCCTTTGCTTAAGACTTCTTTCAGAGACTGTAGTCAAATGCCAGAGGGTCCTTGCACAGGCGACAAAGATGTGGCAAAGAGGTGAGGTGTAAGAAACAGCTCAGTTAATTTTTAATACTGTTAGGAAAGCTCAAACTCAGTGAATAATATTCTGCCTTGATAACAGAGCAGGGTGGGGACTGTGGAGAATGCATACCCCCAGTTTTTGCTTGCTTTTAACTTTTTATTATGAACATTTAAAAATACAAAATAGAGAGTATAGTATAGTGAAGACCTCAAGCTCAGGAAGACCTAGTATAGTGAAGACCTCAAGTTCTGTAGGCACTATTCCAACCTACCTGACAGTTACATGCCAAAATATGGTGCCAGCACTGCCAGATTTTTAAAAGAAGCTAGACATTTTAATTTTTATTTAAAACCTCCTGATTTTTGTGTGTTGTCAATTAGTTAAAAATGTATCACACATTGCAGAAGTCAAGACTGTGCTGCCAGTTGCTGATTTTGGTAATGACATACTTGGAGAAAATGCTGGAGGTGGGATAGGAAATGCCAGTCAAATGCTGAGCTGATTCTGGGCCCCTTACACATACCCATATTTAAAACACTGTCCTCTGGGGTTAGCCACAGCTGAGCCTACACATAGCTCTGTGAGGGTCCTCCAGTCTTGTCAGTCCTATAGGGATTTGTTCACAGGTTTTTCTCTTACCTTAGGCACTGAGCTCCTTGAACCAAGCCCTTGAGAAAACTCACAGTCTCTTCCCAGGGCTCAGCAGATAATAATAACCAATCGAGTTTTGAGGAATGAATGAACAAATCAAAATATGGGGTCTTTCTTGTTATACTTGAGTCTTAAAGTCACATCAAACATCATCAAATGAAGGTGTAGCCAGATCCACTAATATGGCTATTTTTTTGTTTGTTTATTAGAAAAATATTTAATTGTAAATGCTACATTCGTACTAATTAAAATTTGAAAATTGTTGATGTATTTTCTAGACTGATTTGTATTTTTAAGAGGTCATGAGTTGATTAATTCATGAAAAATAATGTGATTTGTAGCCACTTCTGAAAATAAAAACATGTAGGATAGCTAATTAGATGGTATTGAACAATGAGATGGTGTTAAAGAGGAATATTTGAACATCAAAATTGCCAGCTATTTGAGAGTGAGGACTATGCCTTAGACTTAAAAAAATAATGCATAATTCACATACAATAGAATTCACTCTTATAAAGTATACATGTCAGTGGCTTTTAGTATATTTGCAAAATTGTACAACCATCAACACAATCTAAATGCAAAACAGTTTCATCACCCCAAAAAGAAACCCTATAACCATTAGTAGTTACTCATTAGTCTCTCTTCACTCCAGCCCCCACCAACCACTAGCTTACTTTTTGTTTCTATGAATTTGCTTATTCTGGACACTTCATATAAATGAAATCGTACAACTTGTGGTCTTTTGTATCTGTTTCTTTTACTTAGTGTAATGTTTCTAAGGTTCACCCATGTTGTAGCATATGCCATTATCAAATTTACTTTATGGATATATATTATTCCCTTCTTTATATATACTACATTTTATTTATCCATTCATCAGTTGATGGACATTTGGGTTGTTTCTACTTTTTGGCTATTATAAAAAATGAAGCTATAAATATTCATGTCCAAGTTTTTGTGTGGATATACATTTTCAATTCTCTTGGGTATGTACCCAAGAGTAGAATTTTTGGGTTATATTGTAATTCTATATTTACATTGTAGAGGAACTACTAGACTTTTTCAAGGTGATTACACCATTTACATTTCTACCAGCAATGCATAAGGGTTACAATTTTTTCTAGATTCTTGTCAACCCTTGTTATTGTTTATCTGTTTGATTCTAGCCATCCTAATAGATAAGTGGTATTTTGTGGTTTTGATTTGCATTTCCCTAATAATTAGTAATGTTAAGCATCTATTTATGTACTAACAGACCATTTGTATATATTATATGGAAACATGTCTATTGAAATCTTTGGAAATTGCATATTTGTCTTTTAATTGTTAAGCTAAAATTGTTCTTTCTATACTCTGTATACTGGATCATTATCAGATATATAATGTGCAAATATTTCCTCCTATTCTGTGAGTCATCTTTTCTTGATGGTATCTTTAGAAACAGACAAGTTTTTAGTTTAGATAAACATCAATTTATCTACTTTTTCTTTTGGCGTCATCTCAAAGACATTATTGCCTGATCCAAAGTCATGAAGAATTATTCCCATGCTTTCTTCTAAGAGTTTTATTTTTTTAGCTCTTACTTTTAGGTATTTAATTCATTTTAAGTAAATTTTTGTATATGGTGTGAATAGAGGTCCAAATTTATTTATTTGTATGTGGATATCCAGTTGTTCCCAGCATTATTAATTGGAAAGACTATTCTTTCCTCATTTAGTGGTCTCACCACCATGCTTTAGATGTTTAAATTTTTATTCCTCATAGGACTGAGCATATCTCCTTGTATCTGGTAAATAAGCAAATATATTTGTTGAATTAAAGTGTAATTCTGAGTAATTAATGCTTTTTTTTTTAACCTAAGAGCTAAAACTTTTAAAGAGGACTTTATCCAAAGGGGGTAAACCTTTTTTTTAGGAGTTTGAGTACAGGGCTCTGCAACAAAGTTCCCCATCTATTCCTGGGCTGGATAAATCTACTTAGAAATTCCAGAGAACAGCTTAGCTAATGAGGTTAACTTGTTTTGGTGTCCACTTTCTGGTGTGAAGAATTGGGCTGCAAAAGGGTTCTTTCCCAATAAGACTTTGAGAAAGAATTTTATTCTCTTCTGTTCAGGTGATTTTACCTGGGTGAGGAGATATGGGGCCCAGGCACCATTGCATATGCTCCTAGAGCCCCAGCACACCTTTCCGATGGATGCCGGCCCTCTTTCCTGTCAAGCCCAGAGAGGGTCTTCTCATCTTCCCAACACTGGACTCCAGGCCGACCAGCCAGATAATCTAAATGGGGACAAAAATGAAATGTGTTTGCCTAAAACTGCCAAGTCACAGTGAGTGATTCCCAAATTAAATATGGCAAGTTATGTGGTTACATAGCTCTCCAAATAAGTACTCAAACAAGTAAATTAAGACTTCTGTTTTTATCTTAAGCTTTTATTTAAACTGGGTAAAATTATGAATTACAGTGTTTTCTTTTCCAAATTCAAGCTAGTTTACACTTGTCAAATTTGTTCATGATATAATGTGTTTATATGATAAAGCGTTTCTTTTCTTTTCTTTTTAAAAAGAGAATTCACTTATCTTACCATAGAATACGAAGTCCAGATGTAGATGGACTTGAGGTTCCCTTTTCCCAAGGTTCTCTGGGCTCTCCCACTCTCAAAGTATAACAGACTTCCCTTTTCAGCTTCAGTCTATTTGTTGTCAAAGAGAACTGTCCGCTCCTCAGGTCTCCCCACAAACTGCCTGGATGCTCAGCTGGCAAGTGAGCAGATTCCACGGCTAAGCCAGTACCGCTGTCACCAGGCACTGGAGATCACTAGGAAAGAGTCCGTGTAAGTGGTACCACTATAAACCTTGCCAAGGAGGCCATCAGGCAAGCATGCCACATTCTGCAGGATGACCAGAATTTGGCCAGGTGGCAGTGGTAGAAAGTGCCTGCCAGCACAGAATGAAGAGGATCCCACATAGCAATTAAGTGGGGATAAATAGCCATTACCACGGAGGCCTGACAACTGCAGGAGACCGCAGTGTATTCACGAGCAACTGCTTATTTTCCCATTGATCCTTGGCGGGATAGGGCCTTGCCTTCTGCAGCTCCCCAAATAACAGGCTCGCAAAGCCCAGTGCTAAGAGGTGGCATCTGAGAAGAATCCGCTCAGGTCTTCCTGTGTGTTTCATCTTAAGGCCTGCCAGGAGAAGAGATAATTACGGGTCTGAGATTTTGCTCCATCACAGACAATGAAGGGATCAACAGATGCCTCTCTGAAATAAGATTAAAAAATTTTTAAAAGGTTTCGGCTCAGGAAGATACCAACATTTCCCACAGGTTTCAGTTGGATGAAAAAGAAAGAGATGGAGAAGGAAGAAAGAAAGGAAGAGAAGGAAGAAAGAAAGGAAACTTGGAATTTTTAAATATGGAAATAATCAACTTGGAGGCTCCTAAACAGACTTTGCTCACCTATCCTCCCCTCCCCCTGCAGCCAAATATCTTTCCCTTGATCTGTCACACTACCTGAAAATCTCCCATTGGGGACTCATTCCATATGGACCAAAACTCCACCTTGGAGGCTAAAGACCTGTGTAGTCACTGCCACCCCAGCTAACCATGATCTGATTCCTGTCACCATCTACCAGTTTTGTCTATTTTAGAAATTTATATAGAAAAAATATGTAATGTGTATTTTTTGTCTGGTTTTTCTCACACAGCATGATAATTGTGAGATTTATTCATGTTATTGCATGTGTTAATAGTTCACTGTAACTTATTGCTGAAGTATTTTGCTGATAGATATTTGTTTCCAGTTTTTGGCTATTACAAATAAAGCTACTACAAACATTTATATGAAAGCAATTTTGGGTATATGTTTCTATTTAGAAATGGAATTTGCTGTGTCTAGAAGCAGTGAAGTGATAGTTTTTTAAGAAAGCCACAACCTGGCTTCCAAAGAGAGTTGTACAATTTTACCCTCCTAACATCTTTGTATGAAGTTCTGATAGTTCCACATCCTTGTCAACTCTTGTAATTATCAGCTTTTTAAAATTTCATTATTATTGTGTTTTCACAGCATTTCCCTGATGATTCATGATGTTGAATATAATTTCATGTACTTATAGCCATTTGTATTTTTTCTTTGGTGAAATTTCTGGTCAAGGTATTGACTATTTAAAAAATTGCCTTGTTTTTCTTGCATAACTCCTTTTATACTGGAATTTCAGACTTTATCACAATGTCTGCTTTGTGAACATTTCCTCCCAGTCTGTGGCTTACCTTTTTATTACCTTCAAAGGGAAGAAGTATTGATGAAGTCAAGATTATCTCTTTCTTCATTAGTAGTTAATATTCTTGGTCAATCTAATCTTGCTTTTTTCTTTTTCTTGTGGAAGCTCTATAGTTTGGGTTTTTAGGTTTGATCTGCAATCCATCTCACGTAAGAAGTGAGATTGGGGTTGGGTTCATTGTTTTTCCCTTAAAAATATACAGTCATGTCAGTGCCAGTTGTTAGAAAGGCTTTCCTTTCTCCATTGAATTGACTTGACATTTGGGTTAAAAATCAATTGTTCATTTATAGGTGATTCTCTACTCAGTTTTACTTGGGGAGTGGACATATTAATAACACTTGAGGCTTCTAATCAATGAAAATAATGTACCTCTACATTTTGTAGGTTTTGTTTAATTTCAGCAATATGTTGTTGCCTATGGTATATACATCTTAAATATATTTTGCAAATTTTCATTTTAGATAGTTTTTTGATATTATTATAAATGGTACATTTAAATCTTTTTCATTTTTAATATATTTTATTGATTATGCTATTACAGTTATCTCATTTTTTATCCCTTTGTTCCCCTCTACCCTGCACCTACCTCCCACCAGCATTCCCCCATCTTAGTTCATGTCCACGGGTTGTACATATAAGTTCTTTGGCTGCTCCATTTCCCATACTATTCTTTTTTTAAAAATATCTTTTATTGATTATGCTATTACAGTTGTCCCATTTCCCCCTCCTCCCTTCCGCCCTGCACACCCCCTCCCACCCCTATTCCTCTCCTTTAGTTCATGTCCATGGGTCACACACACAAGCTCCTTGGCTTCCACATCTCCCATACTATTCCAATCCTCCCCCTGTCTATCCCCACCCACCACCCACACTACTTATTCCCTGTACCTTTTCCCCCTCGCACTCCCCTGTTGATAACCCTCCATGTGATCTCCATTTCTGTGGTTCTGCTCCTGCTCCAGTTGTCTGCTTAGTTTGCTTATGTTCTTGTTTTGGGTGTGGGGTTTTTTTCAGGATTTTTAAATATATTTTATTGATTATGCTATTATAGTTGTCCCATTTTCCCCCCTTTCTTCCCCTCTGCCCCCATACCACCCCCATTCCCCGTCCTTTAGTTTTTGTCCATGGGTCATACACATAAGTTCTTCAGCTTCTACATTTCCTATACTATTCTTAACCTCTCCCTGTCTGTTTTCTACCTACCATTTATGCTATTTATTCTCTGCCCCTTTCCCCCCTCTATTCCCCTACCACTCCCCTGTTGATATCCCCCCTACCTTATATAAATACCTTTAACATTTCATATAATAAAGGCTGGGTGTTGATGAACTCCTTGAACTTGACCTTGTCTGAGAAGCACTTTATCTGCCCTTCCATTCTAAATGAGAGTTTAGCTGGATAGAGTATTCTTGGATGTAGGTCCTTGCCTTTCATGACTTGGTATACTTCTCTCCAGCCCCTTCTTGCCTGCAAGGTCTCTTTTGAGAAATCAGCTGACAGTCTTATGGGAATTCCTTTGTAGGTAACTGTCTCCTTTTCTCTTGCTGCTTCTAAGATTC